>OX155961.1:18201979-18439045 GCA_944548615.1 Micropterix aruncella
ATATATATATATATATATATTGTGACATATAAGGAGGCTTTATATATAGAATACGTTGAAACTATAAACTAAAAAGAAGTGATGTTTCTAAATTCTTTATTTGCCTAATCTACGCACACTCGGCACAGCGGAGGTCTGTGCGGATAAATATAAATTAGGGTGAAGGATTTGGCTAAACCCTATCCTTCAAATATTACATTAATAGGTTAAAACAAGTCAAAATCATAAGTAGAAAACACAATTTAAAAGAATATTAAAAAAAACAATGAGTAAAAATATTAAACATGAATACAAATATTTAAAAACAAAACAATATTAAAAAGAACAATTCAAATTGCCGCTATTCAGCAGCGAGCAGAGCTCAGGGTTACGGAGGTCGATTCTTGCTCCTCAAATGTAATGGTAACGGTTCAATTAGGGGTTACGATTTGCGCGCTCCGCCATTCGAATCTTCGCGCCTTCCGCTGCGATTGACGTCAGCTGCAGCTCGTCGCGGCCGCCGAGGTGCTAGTACGGTACTCCGATGATCGTAATCTCGTACTAGCCGTAGTCTGGAGCAGGTAGGTATGAAGCCGCGCAGACTCGCCGTAACTACGATTCCCGTTGCGGTCGTATGGCTTCAGATCAGCAGCCAGGCTCCAAATGACGGTCCTTAACGGCCGTGGAATGGCAGAGGGCTTCCTCAACGATCTTCCACAACGACGATCCAAAAGCGCAGATACGGATTCCCCGGATGTTCTCGCTCTCGACGAGTATTGCCCGAATAAGGATCCGATATGTAGATCCCTCGCAGAAGATCCCTGCCGCAAAAAGGGCCTATTATCGATTATTCGCGCCAGGACGAAGGTACAGAACTCGGAACAGGAACAGCAATAGCTCAAGTCCAGTCGTTTGATTCTGACCCTCGCCAAACCGATCCGAAAGGATCGCAAACAGAGTAAAATACATCGAGCACTTACCAGGAAAAACTATCGTCCTAATCCTTATACGGACTTCCCTGGGATCTCGTTCGGAATCAAGTCAGATTCAAAATCACCCAAATTATCTTTTGGCTGGTAGACCGCCAAACTTTTGGCGGGCCCCGGCAAGGAAACCCCTTATGCGATACGCGCGAATTTTTAAAATCAAATTCGACATTTGAATTGCGTTATATTAAAATATTAAAATCATGTGATAATAAAATTGATTTTTATTTATAGTGAAAACTATGATGAAATACCCATATTACACTATCCTTAATTTAAAATCCGGAATCCAAAATCGTAAAGGAACCAACGACCTTCGAATGCTGTCAATCTACATTCCACAATTCCATCAGAGAATAATTAAAATATTCTGAATGTAATTTTATCAGCCAACAAAATAATTAGGAATTATGACCAAAAGACTAATCAAAAACTATAACTAAATAATTAACCACTTTTGGGCGATATTCCGAACATCGTACAGTCTCCTTTGTTTCTGGCAACGATTCTCATCAAATCATCGCAGACGTCACTATTCGCTTCTGATTGGTCAGCCGCGCGAAAAGTCGGAACTGTCAAAAATGAGCACGTCGCGACATCGATCGATGAAGTGAACGAATATTGTGGAGAAAATTGTGGAAAAGCAAATCGGAAAACGCGAAGTGCGTTACAATATATATATATATATATATATATATATATATATATATATATATATATATATATATATATATATATATATATATATATATATATATATATATATATATATATATATATATATATATATATATATATATATATATATATGTATATGTATAAGTATATGTATATATATATATATATATATATATATATATATATATATATATATATATATATATATATATATATATATATATATATATATATATATATATATATATATATATATATATATATATATATATATTGTAACATTTAACTTTAGATATATATAGAGAATCCATAGAAACTATAGAAAAGGTACAAAAGACGACAAAGTTTCAGAATTTCTTTATTATTCTACCGAAACGTTACATTCTGCACGGAAGAAGTCCGTGCAGCTAAAAGAAGATAAAAGATATTGAAAATCAAAAATAAAAGAATATAAAAAAGCCTTTAAAGGAAAATCAAATGTAAAATATAATAAAATAGCACAAATTAAAAACAATGTAAAAAATAATAAATAAAAACGCTAGTCAGCGGAGAGGGGAGAACTCAGGGTCGGCTCTCTGTTCTTGTTCCAATTATAGATAAAATTTACAATTAAAAGGGGTAAACATTAAAGTACAATAAAATAATGGTTCAGGTAAGGGAAAAGGTTTGAATCTCGCGCCAGGTAGTTTCGCCGCTGTCCACAGGCTGCAGTTCCCACGCCGAAAACCAGGGGCGCTGACGTCTGTTCCTCGCTCGGCGCGCTGACGGTACGATCCTCCGCTACTATCGTACTGGTACGATACGATAGTCAGTATAGAGAAACGGCAGGATCCAAATATCACGCCTGTCGACGGGGCGACAGGCGTGATATTTGGATCCTGCTATATATATATTTTTTTATTTTATTTTATTTTTCTTAAAAACATACAGCATAAAAAAATACGTATAAGCATAATATATATACCAGTAACAAAGCCAATGATGTTTTAAATTATTTGCTATATAAGGATTAAATATGCTAAACAATACAAAATAAATAAAACCAAAAAGAATTTAAAAGTAACAGTTAAAATCGCTAGGTGCGAGTGTATGGATGTTAGTGTGTGTTTGTGTGATGGAGAGCGTGTATGTGTGAGTGTGTGTATGTGTGTATTTGTATATGTGTGTGCGTGTATATATGTGTGTGTGGGTGTGTGTATCTGTAGTGCGAATGTGCATGTGAGTGCTTGTGCATGCTAATTCAATCCGATCTGATAATCAGCTTTTCACGTACCTCCTTAACAAAGGATCGACTATTCTGATGGTTAAATATGTCAATATCGTTAAAGCATACATTGTATGCATGCATAACGCGCGGCAATAACGAATTGGAACCATAGTTAGTGTTGAACCTTGGTACGTAAAAAGTTGAGTGAGCACGTGCGAGTCGGGAAGGCGCTCGTATGCTCACCCTACTCAGGAGGTATGAACTGTCCAACCCAGTATGAACAATTTTATGTAGAAACGACATATCTGATACTACTCGCCGGTCCTCTAATGTCTCTAAACCGTAGCATATATATATATATATATATATATATATATATATATATATATATATATATATATATATATATATATATATATATATATATATATATATATATATATATATATATATATATATATATATATATATATATATATATATATATATATATATATATATATATATATATATATATATATATATATATATATATATATATATATATATATATATATATATTTTATATATATATATATATAAATTCATCATTCATCATTCTCGTTAACACCTAAAGCATTCCCGAATCCGATCAAGGGAATCCTTCGTCACGATGTAAGTGGCTTTTATAATTATTTACTTTATAATCATCTTATTGATCACTTCTAAAAAGAATATATACACAAAACTATCAAATATATATATATATATATATATATATATATATATATATATATATATATATATATATATATATATATATATATATATATATATATATATATATATATATATATATATATATATATATATATATATATATATATATATATATATATATATATATATATATATATATATATATATATATATATATATATATATATATATATATATATATATATATATATATATATTATATATATATATATATATATATATATATATATATATATATATATATATATATATATATATATATATATATATGTATATCTATAAATATATTTATATATGTGTGTATTTAAGTATATGTATCTATATATGTGTATATGTAAGTGCATTCGGCCTAGTTGGGCATGCGTTGAACATGGTCATGTGAATGTGGGTCATCGTTTACTTCGCACCATTACTTGGTATAACCATTTTATGAATTCCGCATGTTATGTTTAAAATAAAATAAATAAAGAAAAAAAAATATAACAATAGTAGGAACACTGATGGCACATATTCCGAGAAGATGTCAGGGTAGTTGCGTACCTGAACATGTGGCATCATCGGATACTACAGTTGGGGGTACCTTATCGGCACTCCTAAAAGCATGCATTATAGACTTCTCAATAGACTCTTCAATGTTTTGCATATGTTTTTTTTTACGTTAGTTAGAAAATTAAAAAACATTAATTTATTTCCGCCAGATCTCCTTCGGAGTAAATTTTTATGAGAGCGGGGTCTCGTTTTTCCTTAAATAATTACGACAGTTTTTTTACCAGACAAATTGGTATTTGTTTTGCTTCGCAATGTTCTTAACGTTTTTATACGATGTCCTTAACATTTATGTTGATATGAATTTGTTTGAATATCGTGGATGATATCGCCAGTAAACCATTCAGGATAACTCGTACATACATGCTGGTCATGGCAGTCCATCTATTCTTTGGATCCTGTATAAGTAGCCAACACAATTATTAAATCTGTAATTACCCCTATGAAAAATATTGAATATATTGAATGTATAACTGTTCAAAATTATCATAGCAAAATATCTAATTGTTTTTTTTAATGGCGAACTACACTCTGAAGACGTATAATTGTCGCTGTTGCTTGGTTTCGCGCGTCAATAGGCGGATGTTAGCAATCTCTACGCTGTCAGGCTGAAAGCTCTCCAGCACCGTTCTAGATAGCGACCACAATTGCCTTAAAAGGGAGACCAACAGAATCTCATTTATTTATTTATTTATTATAGCAATGAGTGCGATTGCGTTTCTTCGTGAACTAAAATCGAAATTCGTTCATGCGCGCGAGACAGACCAATACGTTTGAGCGGAATATGAAATGAATGCTTGTCACTTTTCCAGCATAAAACTACCAAGCAAATATAAAGCGGCATAATCTAGGATCTGACAAAATGTTGTAAAACTAATTCAATTGATTTAATATTCGGGAGGTAGGTTTGTGCGGGAAAAGATACGATCGTTAATTTTACATTCCGCCCTAACGCACTGCTGCATTTCAATCGTATGAACTATTTTCCGACGGTTACAAACTTTATACTACGTCGAAACCTTTTTTTTAATGTTCTTAATGCTCATTGCAGAGCGTAAGGATATAACATAAGATGTAGGTAGTAAGTGTTGTGCTCACGGCGGTATTTAAAAAAACGCGCTCGCCGAACCCGCCGCTCTACCACAGTTATAATCTGCGAAATAACAGAAGCAGTTTGCTGCGTGCCGGCAGAACAACGGCGGTTGCAACATTACCGAAAAGTCGGGTGCTACAAAATTCACTCGGTAAATTTCGTTTTTATCCTATTCATAATGTCAAACCAACGCGATTGTCTTTGATTTCGTGATAGAGATTTGACATCTTCTCATATAGGATATTTTCTCTATCGATTCAAAAATCAGACCTCAGAACGCCAATTTTGCGGGGCGGGAGAAATGAAACAACTCTACTTGTGAGCGTATGTCCCGAAGAGGAAGGTGAAGGAACAAGGAGGGGAAGGTGGCGAGAGAGGTGACTTCGGTCACTTAGGCATAGTGTTGAATATATATGTAGGTACTTACAACTATTGCATTACAGTTCTTTAGCCTACCCCCCCGGGTAGGCCAGTCAAAGTCTACACAATGGGCGAACTCGTTACCCCAGAAACTTTTACGTCATCCGGTCGTTTCGTCTCCCATGGAATGAATGTGAAGACTTAGCGCACAAGGACAGTCCACTCACTAACTACAGCGACAAACCCATGAGAGTCCAACGCCTTAACGCGAGGCACTGAGAAGTGTAACCTGCGGGACGACCTCAAGCACTCACTACCAGGTTTGGATGTATTGCTCTCTTTTCCAGTCTGGTCATAGATTCGAAGTAGCTTGCACGGGCTCTACCTGATGTTAGCGGCAATTCAGTTCTAATTTATCGCGGACCAAGAGCGGGTTATTTCAAAGGTGTTTATATGAGGTCAACAATCACCCCCGCTGCTTAGGCAAATCACGATGCATAGGTCGCCCAGCAGAGGTTGTTTCCCCATATTGAACTTGATTTCACCTGTCCATGACACAGACGTGACAGGATTCACAGAGTCCTTTCTAGGTTAGTCCCTCTTCGAGGAGGTTACCGGATGGGAGTTGAACCGTGAGTTGAGCCGCCTAAAGATAAGAAACATGTAATATGGCCAAAGCTGCACGGAGCCGCTAGATGCCTAAGACAAGAGCAGTGCAACTACAACGAATCTTCTCTTGATATCAAACGAATTGAAAACGGTGTGCATCGGCGCGAAAAATTATACCGCCTTGCCAAAACTATACACGGCCATTCTTTTATTAAATCGTCAAAGTAGACTCTTGCTTAGTCAAATCGAAAGCATTTATTTTCAGTTATTTCGGTCTTCACTAATTGCAGCATTTAAGCCACCTCTCAGACATGTACACCTACTAGATGTGTAAATATTTGCTTAATGTCTTGCAATGCGGTACGCAATGGAGCCGCAACGATGCCTGCTTGTTTATACAGTTCTGCCTTTATGCTCGGGTACAAACGCTTATTTGGCAGTAAATCGTATCAAATTAACTGTTTATACTGTTATACTGCGGGAAATGCTAAGAAAACATAGCGGTAAACGCTCGTATTTTCAACACGATATAAGTTTATGTTATTATTGGGTCCTTACCTATGTAATTGCTGTTTTTTCACACTGACCACTTTGAACTTGGATAACTTGGGTTTGAGTTACAATTTAAAATTCGATTTTTAAGGCCGTGTTATTATTTTTTAAGGAATCAGCTGTTTATTTGTCTTTCCGTCATTTGTTTTTGCTCAAATATTTTCGTTTGTAAAATTCATGGTAAAGTTGAAAATTTGCATTTTTTTCAAATATAAGATCTTGTGCCGGTGTTTTCTATTACAGCTTCTTGCAGTCTGGCTATACAATTATCGTAAATGTGTACTTTTAAGAACTTCAAACAATGATAGAGAAGCTCAATCGCTGTTCAATCGCTCATTGCTACTCTTTCTGCTTGACAATGTATAAACCACAGATTTCACTACAAACAGTCGCAAAGTTGCAGGAGCTGGGGCTGGAGACTCTTAGTCACCCACCTTACTTGCCATACCTTGCTCCAATAGAGTTTTTTTTTTCGAATTTAGATAATTTTTACAAGGGAAAAAAATCAACTTTGAAGAGTCTATGAAAAACGCATTCAAAGCATTCATTGGTTTCTGTCCACGAGAGTTTTTCAGCAGAGGAATTAAGCAACTCCCATGAAAATGACAAATTCGCATAGATAATAGGGGTCAATATTTCTATTAATTAAATACATATTTTTCATAACAAATTTTTGCCATTAAATTGAACCTGAATACAGCATACACATCGTTGGTCGCTGCCCAGGACTCGCCGCAAAAAAACACAGTTTACTGGGACGATCCTTTCTCGAACCCCGCAATCTGCCCAACTTAAAGTTTAGTGATCTGTATGCCCTGGTAAGCAGTACCGGGCTACTATTAGCAGACCACTGACTCAACCATAAAGTGGGTAGTTACAAAATATCTTATAAATCCAGGTGACATCAAGTGCTAGATACAAGCCCCGCACTCCGTTTACTACTACTACATACTACTACTACCATAAAATAAATCAGTTGGTAGGAGTCCCTACACTTGGAATAATCAAATTTATTTTGCTTAATTTTACGGTATACCTTATGTGGTGTAACATTTTTTTTGACAGATAGGCTAATTCTTAAAACTGTTTAACCAAGTAATAATAAAAATGATATTAAAAAATATAAAATCTTTTAAAAATAACTTGAGCTGCTAAATTACCTAAGTATATAATCAGTCAGTTATTAAATAGTAAAATTTAAAGTATAAAATAACAACAATAAAATTGGCGCAATAGAAATAGTCAAAATAATTTCTTCTCCAATTAAGAATACGATTGGATTTAGTTACATAAGTAGTAAAACAAATTAATAAAAATAATAATGAATACTGTCAAAGTCCCTAGAAGAATAAATTGAGTTCTCATCGAGAATATCCTCGACCTCTTTCTTAAATTGAACGTCTCCAAGACCAATGACGCACGATGGAATTTTGTTGTTAAAAAGATTGGCCTGATACAGGAATTATAAGTGTTACGTTATTACTTGCTTTGTCACATTATTCGATGTTGTTCTAGGCTGTATGAATAACAGTAAAACAGAAGCTACTGTATATAAAAGCGGCAAGGAATATCGGCCGCAAACGAAAATAAACCACGTTTCCAGTTACCGCTATTAACGATCCGGACCCCATTTTGAATTAATGAGCGGTCTGTCTACCTTTATTACGGATTCAATGTTATTCTATTTATACAACCTTGGGTAATTTGAAGTTGATACTAAAATAGGCGTGTCCATTCTGCAATAAACAACGTGAATATTTAGGTATACTTTCCAAAAGAAAACTTTGAACACAGTGCTAGTAGGTAAAATGTAAGGATGCTGCAAAATAACAGAAGTTTGAATTCGCGTAGTATTTAAAATACTTATCATGATATAGCGACTTAATCACTCGACCTGGAAAAATCTCTTTTTATATATTTTAGGGGCTCTCTAGACGATCAAGCATGCTTGTCAAGCATCGCGTCGCGGGCTGGGAGGGGATCGTAAACCGCAGGAAATATGCAAATATATTTTTTTATATTTACCAATAATGCCTAATTTTGTAGTTTTATACCAGGGAGTCCGGTCATTCATTAATCAATTACGTCTAATTAACGTGAATTCCTGCTATAAACTACAAAATTTGGCATTTTTGGTAAATATAAATTACATATATTTGCATATTTCCTGCTGTTTGCGATCTCTTCCCAGCCCGCGACGCGATGTTTGACAAGCATGCTTGATCGTCGAAAGAGCCCCTTATAATAAATACGTTGCATGAGCTATACCCGCTACTCCGCCCGCGTAAAAGTGAAAGTGTGGTTAAAATCTTGCTGATATTCATATCAATAGTGCCGTTCTAGTTCAGGTCTTTCTAGGTCAAGTAATTAAGCCAACATCTTATGATAAATATTGGTAATACTAGGCAAATTCGAACCTTTGTGTCAAATATACCACACAGCTTCTGTTATTTTGCAGTACCATTACATTTACTACTAGCATGGTTATTTTTTTATTTTGGAGCAAATATCTAATTCTTCGCATATCTTATTGCAGAATGAAAGTGCCTTGAATTTCAGTATCAGATTCAAAATTAATCAAGGTTGTACAAATAAAAATACATTGTAGTTAGATGAAAGTAGATAGACTCTTCATTAATTCAAAATGGACTCCGAATCGCTAATGGTGGTAACTTGAAAGGTGGTCTATTTTCGATTGCGGCCGAAATTCCTTGCTGCTTTTATAAATAGTCATTTCAGCTATTTTATTGTTATTCAAAGGGCTAAGAATAACGGCGAATAGTACGACAAAGAAACCACTAAGGTAACGCTATAATTTATTAATTCATTATTTATTATTATTTTATTCCTTTATTTTTACAAAGCACCATTAGTTACGCAACCCGCTGAAATGCAAGTTCAAATTTACTAACCAAAGACACAATAACATCGCAGAATAACCATATTATAATTTAAAAAATTAAAAACACAACTGCCCGTACAAAAAGTGTATTTATAATTATTAGAAAAAAATTGTTCGCTCGGAATAGCAAATTTTTTAGACTTTTTTTTACGTTTAAACAATATCCGTTGAAACGAAATTCAACCTGAATTAATTGCTAAATAAATATTCCAAATACTTCTCTTTGTACTCGGCCTACCGGATTTATTCCTAACGGCCGCGAAGAGGAAGAACAAAAAAACTAAACTGTTAAATGATGACTGTAAGCACGCCGCTTTCTCCTTATGTGAAAAAACATAAAAAACATAAAAAATAAAAAAACACGTAAATAAATATGATGCAAACTGATATTACATAACAATATTAAAGCAATATGCTTCCGGAACTAACTTATTCCAATGCCGAAGTTCACGTCACAATATATACCCTATGCTAATATTGGTGCCCGAGAATGGCTCCGAAAACAGATGGTGTGGGCAAGCACGATTATAAATAATCTTAGCTAGGAAGCTTAGGTTTGTAAGTTTTGCTTCGAATCAATTAAAAAATATACGATATGATCAGAAATTATAATTAACCATGCCCTGAATAAAACCAGTATGATATAAAAACGGATAATATCCGAGCCGTTTGAAATATGGTTATCTTAAAAAAACATTTTTGTATCCTAAAAAAAAAAGTCTTAGCACTAAAGGAAAGGAATTTGCAAATTAGAATGAAAATATATGACGTGATCAGAATTTCTCTTCAGAGTGAGAGAGAAATATAATTAAGTTTGCTCAGAATTAACGCAGTATGATATAAAAATGGATAATATTTAAATTTTTGAAATATAGTGGTCGTAAAATATCTTTAACTCTAAAAACAACTTGAAGAGGCTTCTAAAAATCGAGTTGTATAACGAATTACCTAAATCTTATTCAAGTGATAGGATTGCATATCACAAACACAAGAAGTTTAAATGAAGTGATTGATTATCTCCACGTATGTGCTCCCTCAAGTTTAGCTAAGGATGGAAAAAAACTCTTTGACTTAGGTATCTGTAGGTAACACACACTTAGCGTTGGAGTAACGACACAAGGTTTGCAAGCAGCAGACGACATTATGTGTCATCACTGAACATTTATTAATATTATTATGGGAACTCGAATTGATTAAAAATCGGGATAATCATCTATATTTGATAAGTTACTTGAAAGGTATAAATATGCTACTGTGAGGGACCACCCCTCACTAGACTCCAATTTGCTCGTTGTGAGGAGGTGCTGTCATCTTGGGGTTTTCTCCGTAATGAAAGGCGTCCTTGATGGAGCTGAAGATATTTATTGATGTACTTGATTGAAGATTGCCAGTTCCGAATATCTGATCGCGGTGCACGGTTAGAAAGTGAGTGCTCGAAGAGTGATGATCGCGGATGTTTACTTGAAGAATGAGCGCGGCGGGTTATTTCCCGAGAATGATTGTTCGCGGATGACTGGTCGAGGAAGGAGCCTCGAGGAATGATATCGCGGAGGGCGGTTACCCAAAGAATGATGATCGCGGATGACTGGTCGACAAGAGAGCCGCGAGGAATGATAATGGATTGGTCGAATGTACTGGTTTATATATTATATTGCATGACGCAATGCTGAAAGAGTGGTGGTAATAAGTGTGTCGAGTGAATCGATTAGAGGAAATTGACATGAGTCACCGGCTACGACTGCATTAATTACCGAAATTAGATGGAATTTAATGGCAGTACACGTGTAGAATAGATTGTGTTTGCGTTTATGGATTTCTTTAGAATCTATTTCTTTTGTTGACTTGATATGTAGGACGAAGTCTCTACACTACAAAGGTACTCTTAAAAAGAACTCGTATCAACACGTGCATTCACCTATGCCTTATACTATGTTTTTTTAGCATTTCCCAAAGTATAAACAGTTCAATTGATACAATTTACTGCTAAATTTCTATATATTAAATTTCTAAATTTCTATATATTAACAATATATTCGAAATTTAAATTCTAAGTGTCAACATATATATTGAAAATTTTCTCAACAATAAATAATAATTAAATAATAAATTTAGTGAATATAGTGTAATTCGGCGTTTAAGTAACCCGACCAGGTTGCCACAAGCCCAACAAATGGAAATATTTTCCTGAAAGTGTGGATCTCGCCAAGACGTGTGGCCGACGCCGACGTGGCGGGTATCGGGCTAAATACCTCCAATCATGATGAGACAGCTGGACCTGTCTGGATGAGGGAAACGGACAACCGATCCGGATGGAGAGTGATTGGAGAGGCTTATGCCCAACGATGGGCGAATGCGCGCTGATGAGGAAGAAGAACTGCTAAATTAGCGTTTGTAACCGAGCTTAAAGGCAGAGTTGTATAAACAAGCAGGCATCGTCGCGCCTCTATTACGTTCCGCATTGCAAGCCATTAAGCAAATATATACCCATTTCGTTGGCGTACGTGTCTGTGAGGTTGCTTGAATACTGCAATTAGTGAAGACCAAAATAACTGAAATTAAATGGTCTCAATTTAGCTAGGCTAGTCTATGAGTTTACTTCGATGAATTAATAAGGATTGGCACCGGTAAGGCAATATAGTTTTTCGGACACATGCACACCGTTCTCAATTCGTTTGATATAAAGAGAAGATTTGTTCTAGTTGTACTGAACTAGTCTTAGGCAGCTAGCAGCTCCGTGCAGCTTTGGCCATATTAGCTGTTTGTTATTTTGGGTCGGCTAAACTCACGGTTTAACTCTCAACCGGCAGCCTCGTGGAAGAGGGACGATTCTGGAAAGGACTGTGAATCCTGCCACGGCTGTGTCGTAGATATGTGAGATCGGATGCAATCTGGGGAAACAGACGCTGTTAAGCGGTCTATGCATCGCGCGTTTTCTAAGCAGTGGGGTGCTTGTTGATGTAATTTACCTTTGAAATGACCCGTTGGCTACCCGCTCCCATTTGAGTTTGACAGGCGCCACTGTCCGCGATAATTCGAACTCAAATGCCGCGTACATCACGAAGAGGCCACGCAAGCGACTTCGAATCCGTGACCTGACTGGAGGACGAGAAATTCGGCAAAATCTGGCAGTAAGGGCGTGAGGTCGACCAGCTGTGTTCACTTCTCAGTGCCTCGCGGTAAGTCGTTGGACTCTCATTGGTTTGTTGGTGGAGTTAGAAGGTGGACTGTCCTTGTCTGATAAATCTTCACGTTCACTCAATGGCAGATTGATCGATCTAATGTCGGTAAAACTTCCTGGGGTGACGAGCTCGACCGTGGTGTTGACCGCCGGTTAGTCTTAAGGACTGTAACGTAATATTCGTAGCTACCTCATCAGAGTGAGTTTTTAATTAGTGACATCCTTGGAGTGGGTGAATCAGTACGAGCAAATAAACAACTTCTGAATTTAAAAAAAATAGGTTTTTTTTTAATTGAAAATTTAAAAAAAATAATGTTTTGAAAAATAGTATAAACAAAGGTGATCGCGATGCACCACCTAGCGGTAAGTAAAAAATTCCGAATATCGTTTATTCGCGATATTTTACCTATTGCTAGATGGTGCAGCGCACTCAACGCTTGTCAAACTTTTAAGATCAGTCAAGTTTTTGAAATTTACCAATAAAAAAATATCAAATTGATTTTTCCAAAAATGTTTATGAAAAGTTGCTTATATGCTCGTACTGATTCACCTATTTTAACGATGTCACTAATTAAAAACTCATTCTGTGTATAATGTTATTTTTATTAATATGTTTAAACCTTTACCTTTTTCGGATTTGTTTTCCTTTTACTTGTGAAGTGGAAATATATTTAATTATAGTGATTATTGTACACTTTATAGGTAAATTTTATAGCTTTTATAATATAATAATACCTATCAATTTTGTACGATCTACTTATACTTCCCAATTAATTATTATTATTATATTAATCGCAATGCCTATGTGACCGAAAGTCAGGTCTCTCGCTAATGCCAGTGCCTATCGTGGTCAAAGTTTATTCCAAGACTTTTCTAACAAGTCCAAACACTGCTATGATACCTCATGTTCCATCATGAAGTTCCAGTTCATATCTTCCGACTCCATCATCAGATCAGTTCGACAGTACCATATTATTGTATTGTCATTAGAACTATATACAGCTGCCAATTTTCATGCGGCTAGGATCCTTGGAAGATGGTTAAATTACTTACCTTAGATTCCATTACATAGTTACATACAGGTCGACCTAATAAACGCGTCTTAAAAATGAGGAAGTTATCAATTCGGTTGTATCTTTTTATTTTAATGTTTGGTACCTCAAAACTCTGCTATTTATGAACCGATTTCAAAAATTCCTTTTTTATGTGAAAGGATATACTTGCAGATTGGTACCGTTATTATCCACATCCTGTTCTGATGATGAGATCCGTGCGGAATTCAGGTAACTCCTCAAATATTATCATTCGAAGTAGAAAATGTATATGTTGATTCAATTCCGATGACAATGTATTATTTTTTATGGTAAGCATGACCTGATTCTACACCCTAGGTTGGCTCCCGACGAGAGGACTCCTCAAGAGTCAACAGCACATACACGAAATTTTATATTCTTATTCATTTATGATAACCTGTTTTAAGTTTCACCATGACATGGCTGCTGCACCCAGGGTTGGCTCCCGACGAGGATACTCCGTAACGGCCAACAGCACAGACAGGAAATTTTGTATATGCATTTAATTACGACAGCCCCTTCTAAGTTTTACCAAGACAGGACTGCGACACCCAGGGTTGGCTTCCAACGAGAGAACTCCTCAACGGCTAACAGCACACACACTTTTGTAGACACATTCAAGTATGATCGCCCGTTTCAAGTATCATTATGACACGGCTGCTGGACTTATAAAAAAATTTGGAGTCGTTTTTTTTTGTTAAAATTTTGTGTATTATAATCGATAGAGTTAACGTGCTATACGAGAGGGGACGTCAAATATATCGGGAATTCGAAGACTATCGTAGGTGTTCTTCATTACAAATAGAAAAAAACGAAATTTACTGATTGAATTTTGCAGTACCCGGCTTTTCGGCGATGATGCAACAGCGGTTGTTCTGCGGGTAGGCGACAGATGGTGCTGCTGCTATTTCGCAGATTATAGTGGAGGGGTGGGGCGGCGGTAGGACTGACGAATTTCTGAAATACGACGTGCCTACAATGCTCACTGAATGTTGTGTTACTTCCTTGCGCTCGGCGTTGAGTATTGTGATCATTTTAAAAAGAGCGTTCGATGTAGTATATAGTTTGTAGCCGTCTTCTTTATTGAAGCTCGAGGTTCTTCTCATTTCAATGGCTTCTTGGATCACGTGTAGATTTGAAATTACACAATAAGACTGAAATAGCACCCAGTGGTTAGTTCCGCTATCCAATATGAGTTCGCAGATCGCCATTTTGTTTTTAACATTTTTGAATTAACGTTTTTAACGTCTTTAAAGTTTTTAACAAATTTCCCGCGGTATATTCGTTTCTATCATATTTATAAATATCTATCACTTTCGCATTTAAATCCTGCTGTTTGAATTCAAAAATTAAAACGATATAGAATTATGTCATCTCGTTCGATATTTCCGCACTGTTGTATTATCATTAACGCTTCGCTACGTGATCGTCCGCCAGGGATGATAAATGTCAAAATGCGCCGTTGTTTTCGCAGAACGATGTCCGGTTGGCTTCTTTTCCACTTTTATCCCATTTTAGGTCCTATTGTCATTGCACATCCAAATGGCTAAATCGAGGCGAATGTTTATTTATTCTGCTGCGGAACGCACGTCGTATCGTTGACATTAACTTCTTACGTGTCTTCCAAATTTTGCGGTTTGGGTTGAATCTACTATATGGCTGCTATTTCGCGCTGAATCCGACCGTCACTTCTTAGTAATTCAGCACATAGTCCAATGGAGTAGTGTAAAGACTTGCTTTAAAATATTGCTTATTGTTTGTGTTCTATTATTTGTAGTTGCGTTGAATAAATATACATAAAGTATACCGAGAGAGCAGTAAGTGCACTTTCGAGCGTCAAGGCGATGCGGGGATAGGGTGCGACGGAAGTTAGCAGATATATACTTCTCGCTGATCGCCTTTGCTCGGGCTTACGCGGGTAGGGGCTATGAAATTTCTCAAATGTTTGAATATCTGCTCTTTTATTAGACGGAAATCATGGACGCGTAGTGATCGTGCCTACGCTGTGGTTTTTACGCCACCTCCTTCCTTCTTGTTTCTTTACCTCTCTGACATATGGGCCCAACCAGAGGTATGTGCTCAGATAAACTGTTTATATATATATATATATATATATATATATATATATATATATATATATATATATATATATATATATATATATATATATATATATATATATATATATATATATATATATATATATATATATATATATATATATATATATATATATATTTATTTATTTATTAACCAAATGTATACAGCATATTCTTTATATATAAAAAAAACATTTTATAAATTAACAATAATATTTTTATTTTTATTTTATTTTATTTTATTAATTTTAGGAATCTTACAGCTAGGTATACGGTTATTACAAATTAATATGTATATAAGGCCAATTACAAGGTTCCACAAGTAAAAATGTATGAATAGATATATAAAAGGGGGAGAAAAAAAAGAAAAACAAGTAGACTAAGAAAAAACTAAACAAAATAGAACAAAGGATTAGCCAAAGAAGGCGTCAGCCAGTAACTTCTTGAGCTGCTGGACTGACATATTAAATAAGTCAATGTCATATTGGGTAGCTACATCTTTGAAACTTTGGCTTGCTCTCAATAGATAACTGTTTAGCCTGTAATTGGTGTTAGCTCTGGGGATAAACAGGGTGCATGGTCTTCTGATCGGATCAGCAGAGACCCTCAACCCAACCTTCTCCAATAAATCCGGGCAGTCAACTGAGCCATTTGCTATCTTCAATAGGTAGGCGACATCTGCAATATGGCGTCTTGTGGCTAAAGGTAAGAGGTGAAATTTATGACAACGTTTAGTGTAGTCTGGAAAGAATTTTTTTACTTTAAATTGTAGGTGTCGTACAAAACGTCTCTGAATTCGCTCAATGCGGGTAATGTAAGTGTTATAGCTGGGGTTCCAGATTTGTGATGCATATTCCAAGTGACTACGTACATATGCACAATAAAGAATTTTAATTGTTTTAATAGATTTAAACTCAGATGATAAACGCAGAACAAAACCTAATGATCTTGATGCTTTGCTGATGACACTATTGATGTGCTCATAAAAGAGTAATTTAGTGTCAAAGATTATACCTAAATCACGGATTGAGTTTACTCTAGTAATATTGATATTCTTAAGTGTATAAGAATAAAGAAGAGGTTGTGGCTTGCGAGTGAAGGAACATAAATAACATTTGGATACATTTGGATACATATAGACATTGATACATTTTAAATTAGCAAAAAAATATAAAGTACCCATTTAAAAGATAATAATTTTATAACCTTCTTTTTAAGAAAAAAGGAAAAGAAGCATTTCTAAATATAAATGTATAAGTACAATAGGGGAATGGAAATGGAAGGGAGGGATTGTTATAACTTTATGTGTAATATACGTTCATAAATGGCCATACATACGTATACTATTGACATATATATATACATATAGACATAAATACACATAAATATATTGTATATAATAAAGTAATAAGTAAATTTAAATTAATTATCGTTCCTGAGCTTTTCTTCGACTGCGTGAAGAAAAGGCTTCCTACCCAGAGAAAAAATGTCAAGGTCATTAAACCTGTTATTAAAAGAGGTGAGTAACCGTATCATAGTAGAGTTGCTGAAGTGGCTTGAATTGCACCTGGGCACATGAAACAAACGAGAAACTCGGGTACTTCTGGGGGGCACTCTCAAGGAAATTCGCTCAATTAAAGCTGGACAGTCTATTAAACCATGAAGAATGTCATATAGGAAAGACATGTCGGTTATGGTCCGTCTATTATAGAGCAGTGCAACCTTAAAGTAATCCGCTCTTTCCTCATATGTCTCGAAGTTCGTGTGCTCTCGCCAATTTAGGTATCGCAAGAAACGCTTTTGGACGCACTCAACCTTGTTGACAGATGCAGCATACATCGGTGACCATATAGTGACCATATATATATATATATATATATATATATATATATATATATATATATATATATATATATATATATATATATATATATATATATATATATATATATATATATATATATATATATATATATATATATATATATATATATATATATATATATATATATATATATATATATATATATATATATATATATATATATATATATATATATATATATAAATATATATATATATATATATATATATATATATATATATATATATATATATATATATATATATATATATATATATATATATATATATATATAAATTTAATAACCATTTTTTTAATACAGCTTTGTATAAAATCCAGCCAAGCCTAAGGCTTGCCTACTGGAGGGTGACTTTCAGTGCAACTTTAGTAGCCATTTTGACCATATTATAATATATCTGCTGCAATTACATTAGTAAGGATTAGTCGGCACAGAAAGCCATCCCTTTTGATAATATTTACATAAAAAGATGAACGTACTTAATGCTAATAAAATAAAATATGAATCTTATTCGTATCATTTACACGTATGTTTCACTTTCACTTATCTTAAAGCTAACTATTTTTACTTAGTCTTCCCACGGCTGAAAGAATGATCTATATCGTTATACCAGCCTGGGGTGACGGGTTCGCCTATTGTAGTCGGCACCGTCATTATGTCCAATTAATCGAGTAAGTAGTAGTCTCAATGACCAAATGTCCAAATGTCCTTAAATTAACATAACTATGTCGTATTTAGTGTGAAATGAAAGGTCGGATTGAGTACAATCCGGAAATATACATATTTTAAAAATATACATGTACAGAAAAAGTGAAAAGGATAATCTTGTTGCATCCCGTTCCGTCAAATCGATTCTCACTGTGCTCTTATTAACCTGATATTTATTAAAACCCTGGAAGAGGGGTAGGTGAGGGCGGTCTGCGCGAAAGGACGCGAGGATGTGGGTAAAGGACAGATGGATAACACCAACATGCGGAGAGGGGCAAAACTCCGACTTACAGGGCATTGCTTGGGGCTGTCTTAAACAAATCAGCGGAGAGGAGGGCATCTTAGGATCAACAGATATTTCTGAGTATGGTAAGATCAACAGATACCTATACATTCTGGGCGTCGAAGATGAGGCAACTTTTGGGGACTATGGAATGGAGGAGGACATTATTCACAAGAATATCATAGAAAATTACTCGGTAAATATGGCGAATATACGCGAGATCCGAAATTTTATAAGTTGCAACTGGTATAAGCTGGTTTTAGGACTAGTAGGTAAGAAAATGTGTATGGGGCCACATATACATGCTGCACATGGAGAGCTAAGTGGCGCTATGAGACTATTGATATATGTACAACCCAAACTAAATAATCATCATCCAGTATTGTAAAAAAAAAAACGCTTGGGTCACCGCAAGACCTTCCCGGCAAATAGACAAGGACTGATTTCATCTGAATATTGATTTCATAAATTGAATCGATGAGAGCCCTTTCTCGGACGGCGAATGAACCCGTTTCGGTTCCGTCACATAACCGCTTTTGGCGGCGCGGTTCGTTCCTCTGCTAGCCCGTGCGGCTCGGCGTTATTATTCGATTAAAATTTACGACGAAATTCAAATATTAATAATGTGCCTTTTATATAAGGTATTCCAACCAAAATGTGATTCACAATGTGATTTCAGCCCACCAAGGCATCTGTGTACCAAATTATAAGTTTCTAAGTCCAATATTTCGGGGATGATATATGACGAGTCATATATCATCCCTCATCGACATATTTCAACCACAATCTTTATTACTCTTGCCATGGCCGAATGATATTTGCATACCTACTAAATGTCAGCTTAATCGGATTAAGCGTTTAAACGCTATCGTGGAGGAATAATACACACAGACAACAGACAGTTACATAGACATACTTTAATCTGGAAATGATCTCAATCGTCTCAGGGGGCTCAAAATGGATATTTCCTTCTTCATCTCGAAAACTTTTTAGCGCGTTTACAATATTTACCACTGTGATCGGTTGGTGGGCCGGGAAAGTATAAAATAATGAGAAACCGACGAATAACAACTGTAGTAGATACCATTATGAAGTCGTGTCTCGTGAGAATATGAATATTTGCTCCGTTCCGTCTAAGTTCTCATAAAAATGATATTGCATCATGTCCCTGGATGATTTATGCCTTGGGAAAATACAGAGTAAGGCTCCTTTTAGCGTCGTCTGAAATGGCCGGCGCGTAACGGCGGCCGGGCGTTTCTTTCGTGTAACATTTCCCCGGGGGCACCTTTTCAAGAATTGAAAGTTGGCGAATGGCGATGTGCTCGGGAAGGAAAGGTTGGAAGGTCTCCGGAAGGTTGCCGACCCGCCGATAAATTCTCAACTGCCCCCCGTTAAGGTCGAACATATGGCAACACTGCGAGGGATTTAATAAGACTTTGGATATACACGAAACCTCTGTAAATAATGAAATAAAACAGATTTATATCCACCGATAAAGGCTAAAGGGCCTTATTAGGGAGAAGGAAGATTATAAGATATGCTTTAAGATTAATTGTATTTCCTCGTCAATAGGAAGAGCTAATTAGATTTAGGTTCCGTATCGAAAACAGATACGGAGAGCTGCTATACACATAGATCCTAGCCTAGCATCTGCTTCTTCTTTTTTTGAATATCATGTATACAATAGAATAGATTGTATTACATAATTGTATGATGTTTTGGTACAAAATGGTTCGATACAGTTTACCCACAAAGGTGTACAATTTCACGTTTATAGTCACAGATCTTTGTGATTATTACTCATTATATATTTAATTACAGCAACCAGTTAAAATAACCAACCAAGTTCAATCATATTAACATTTTTAAGGTATTGGAAATAATCTATATAACATTTAAGAGTAATCCAAGAGTTATACAAATACAATTTTAGCAGTCTAATAATAAAAAAAAATGAAACATTGAAAAATATGCGATTAAAAAGTGTATAAAATAATTACACTTTATAAACACAGATTACTCTTTGTGAATATTACTTATAATATTTTTAATTTCAGCAAGTAGTCAAAAATAACCATCAAATTCAATCATAATAATATTTAAAATTCTAAGAAATAATTACCAAAACGTTTTTATGTGTTGAAATAATATAAATATAGTCCAAGAATAATAAAAGGAAGAGTGGAAATTCTATGATTAAAAATTCCATAAAATAATAAAAAAATATTAAAACTATCCGACAAATTGGAAATGTGCCTCACGTAAAATAATATAATGATTCGTATCATTACGCATAATTTTTAAAATCTCTAAAACTGTAAACTGTAATAATAATAATGAATTGAAATGGCATTTTTGAGATTTATTTACAGTAGCCATTCAAAATGGATCAATCAAATTTAATAGAAACTATATTAAAATTCCAATATAGTTTCGTAGTGAGATCGAAAGTTGGATCGTAGTTAGATCTGAAGCAGCTCATTAAAATGAAATTCCAAACTCTTGTTATTGAACACCTAGAAGAGTACCTCCTTGAGAAAGGATTTTCGTTCAAAGGGAGAGTAAGGATGCTAAATGTTTACATAGGAGAGTATTTTGGCGTTAAACGAAAAGCCACTCGAGAAGGTTGAGTGAATTGTCGAAGGCCCGCGTATAATTTCGTAACAGAATAAACCCATTCGCATTTCAAATTTAAACTGAGAGTTTGTCAAACTTAGGAAAATTGTAGAAAGGATTTGTTATGAGGGTATTAATATCATGATTGTAAGTCTATTATAGTATATGAAGGATATAATCGCTTAGAAATGCCTGATATAATGTGTTGTTTGTTCGTATGTTTAAAAAACTTTATCGCATACAAAATATAGTACAACATGGTGGGCCTATTGCGAAGTGGCGATATATTACGACCATAGCGCCAGGGTGACTAAGTGTTCATTTTGGCAAATTAATATGTAACATGTGTAATTTTTGTAAATTAGTGGACATAATAAATAATTACAATTATATAATAAACATAATAAAGACAATATAACAATCATTATGTGATATGTCACAATATAACATGTGCAACAAGTGCTATTGATATTTCATAAATTCTAACATTTACAGCATATGGACCAACAAGTAAAAACTACTAGAAGTTCTGGGGCGGGGCAGTTTTTGGTACCGCGTGTGAGAACTTCATTTGCACAAATATACTTTAAATACTTAGCTCCAAGGCTCTATAATAATATAGAAATTACGATACAAAATTTAGGTACCATGGTAGCATTTAAAAAACAAAAAAAAAGTGCTTCATTGTTAAAGGACCACTCTAGGATAAAACGGAATTTCACAGAATTTTTGATTAGGTAAAATTAATAAATAAAAAGCAAATACTTAGATTTTTTTAAAATTTATAACTATAATAGACGTATATGTGAGGTTTAAGGCTAGAGATATTTCAATTTAATTTATTTGTGTACATTTTGTGTATATTAGTATTTTATATTAGTATGTATATTTATTTTAAATATTTATTTATTGTATTTATGTATTACTATATATTGGTGTTGCGTTTAATAATAATTTCTTACTACTATTTTTTTTTGTATGTTGGTATAACTCTTTGTGCTTGTGTATTTGTATTATGCAAGAATGAATGTTTTGAACTTTATACCAATAATAATTATATAACCGAACGTCATACATGTCAGCTCGCAATATGCTAAGTCAAATATCAGCATCCCTAGATACGGGCGTTATTGCTCAGTTAGGTATGCGATGAGCCAACGGCTATGGGTTCAACTTGTTTTTCCTGCACGTTTTATTGTACTGTATACCGAATATCATAGCCATTCGTCTGTAAATCATGTTGTGTAAAATAAAAAAGTAAAAAAAAATCAAATTTATGTCAACTCTATATCCAAATGAGAATGGGATATAAGGACAAGCTAGGAGTCAGGTTTGTAACGGCGGGGTGTATTCATACGCTAAGCAAATGTCTCATAATATATTTTATAAACTCGATCAGGTTTTCAAGTTCTCTCAGGGGCAAAGGCACAGAGTTCCGTATTCGGACCACCTGCATTGCAAATGACTTGGATATGTTCTGTGCTAGGATATATATGTGCTATATGTGCTATTTTTTAGATATCTATACTTTGAATAAGTAACTACAACTGCCAAAAGAGTACCCAATCTTTTTGCAAAAATCAACTACAGAAAAATCGTTTTACGAATAGTGCTCTGTCAAATAAATATCGGGAAAGGTTCAATAAATCATAAAATATCGGATTAAATATCTAAATGTATTTAATTACCGTTAAAACAAGTTAATAGTAAAAACACATTTATAAAAATAAGCTTTTATGAAAAAATCTGTCCCGAGCCCACCCTGGGTGCAGCAACCCTATCGCGGTGAAACTAAGAACGAGCTATCATAATTGAATGCGTATACAAAATTTCGTTTCTGTGCTGTCGACCGTTGAGGAGTCCCCTCGTTGGAAGCCAACCCTGGGTGCAGCAGCCCTATCACGGTGACAGAACGGGCTATCACAATTGAATGCGTATACAAAATTTCGTTTTCTATGCTACCGACCGTTGAGAAGTCCCCTCGTCTGTAGTCAACCCTGGGTCGGTGAAATTTATAACGGGCTATTATAAATGAATGCTTATACAAAAGTAGGTAGAAAGATTAGCCCGAGCATTTCAATTTTTAAGAAACAACTGGTCTCGTGGATGCTTGGGCCAGGAAGGTCCTGAATACATCAAGAACTCTCAACTATCTAGCTTTGTTTGGCTGCACTTTGTTACTATTACTATTATAAAATTTTTTCTTTGTGACTATTTTACTTTTTTAGAAACTTTACTATTACTGGTATTATAATTTTATTGTGACTTTTTATTTTTCTTACAAATATTACAAATTTTATTTATAATTTAAGTTATGACTATATAGTTTATTATTAACCGAAGGATAAGTGTATTTAAATATTTATTTACTTCAATGTTTTATTTTATTATTATTATATATTTACATATTTTATTTTTATGCATATTTTAATTTAATTCAGGGTTTTTTTTCATTTTCGTTTTTTTCTTTTTGTTTAAACTACTTTTTTTTTCTTTTGAATATGTTTTCTTTTTTAATCTAGTATTTGTTTAATATGTTTGCCCTAGAACAAGTGTTTACTTAGTTGGGCGACCATGGGACCGATCTTAACTATAAGCGTGACACATCTTGCTGTGGGTTTTATTTAAATATTAAGTAGGATTTGTTACGCTTGTTGCATATTATGTACATTACCATAAATAAATAAATAAATAAATAAAGTGTGTGTCTGTTGACCGTGGAAGAGAAGCCTCGTCGGGAGCTGATCCTCGTTCTAGAATCAGGTAATGCTCACCATAAAAATGCATTGTCATCAGAACTGAACCAACGTGTAAAATTTCAACTTCATAGGATAAGAGTAAGTCGCTCTAATTCAGGTTGCAAGATTTGACCTAAACATACTTACTAACATATATTGCAAGGTAAATAAAAGCTTATAATAAATCACATTTGATGCGATATGGTTACGTTGATAAATAATCCAATCATCGAAACACGATTGAAATATAAATTTCTGATGTGACCTTTAGCTCCCTCCGCAAACTGTGTTTTATGACGTCAATGCGTCTTATATGAAATTGTAATTTACATTTGGAGAACAGCAAGTCATGGAGGCCATATCGGATGAATACTATGCTTGGTAGGAGACATTGATTGAAAGTCGAAGTGTACAAGTGGCGAAATGTCGGCTAAGGTATTATCACGGTACAAAATCCAGGAACTGCTCTTTCACAAATCTATCCTTTTCGGAGTTTCCTTGCAGCTGTGCCATCAAAAAAATCGGTTTTGTCACCGAAAGACTTTTCCGGCGGTTGTGTCACCCCAAAACGTTATCTCATACAATTTAAAAATTGATTTGCAAACGTGCGTCGCCGTAGAATTCGCCGTTAAACAAATTTAAATATCTGATTCCCCCATACATTTGTATGGCAGAAATGTAAATATTATTTATGCAGCGTGTATATGAGATATTCCGACCAAAATTTCACAATGTGATTTTGGTCCACATAGCATCTGTGTACCAAATTTCAAGTCTCTAAATCCAATAGTTCGAGGATGATATATGACTAGTGCGCCCCCTGGTGGATCGATTTCAACCACAATCTTTTCAACCCTTGTGATGACCAAATAATGCCCGCATACTAAATTTTATCTTAATCGCATTAAGCGTATGGGCAATACCGTGGAGGAATACATACACACAGACACACAGACAGATTTCAGTCTGGAAATGGTCTCAATCGCCTCAGGGGGGGGGGGGGGGGGGGGGGGGGCTGAAAATAGATATTTCAAATACTTTCCCTCCTGATCCGAGAAAGTGATATTATTGGTTGAATGTTTGCCTTTTTGCAGAGTGCCTCACGCGTTCAACACATGGGGTTCTGAAATGTCGTGAAGAGACTCGAGCAGCAAGACAGAGGGGTGCCAATCCTCGTCCATTACCTTTGACTACAGCGGAACTTATCCGTCTCTAGGGAGTGTGCTAAAGTGGGGCAAGAGTGTGAGATCTAAATATTTACGAGTGCAGCAGACTCGAGCAGTACAGGGCAGTCTCAGGTACCACATGTAGGGAGTTTCGAATGCAATGAAGGCAGCCAACTAGAACAGCCCATGACAGCTCATCAGCATTCACCTGAAGCACCCAGGGTAAACTCAAAAGTCCGAGTGCAGGACCACAGACAGAGCAGATTACGAATGCGCCCGAGTATCACAGGCGCTGGGAATTGGCTACAGCGTGGTTCAAATCCATCTTTAGCGATCACGAATTCGGTCTTATGTGCGATGTGGTTGACCGGTTGTGGTCCTTATAAATTTGATGGCAGTAAAGCATCCGTGGCGTGATTTCTGCAGGTGTCGTTTCCAGGACGATAAATCCAAATTTGACCTCTTCTACAACTGCTGGTACACTTACAGGCATCGACTTGTGATATTATTACGTTCTTATTTACCTGAATTAATAACGTTGCCCAATTAAATTAAGTAAAATCCGTGCAATCATAGGCATTTAACATAATTTGTACCCCTATAAATGTAATACTTAAAATTTAAGAGCCAAATAAATGCTTTAATCAAATTTATATCCCCGTTCTTATTATTAATGAGGGCAACTGGAAATTGGGTGCTTTATGAGAGGTCGTCCTCTGTAATTAAATTACGCCAAATTAATGCTATTGCAAAAGTCTCATAAATACCAAAAGAAAAAACTGAATATATTTATTTATTTATTTTTAGGAAAACCAACAGCTAATTATAATTTAACAAAAAGATGAAGTAGTATAACAGAGAGCGAATTAAAGGTTTTCGCGTTTAAGTAACGTTGTAGAAACATATGTAACCTTTCAATTAAAGCTGTCGGTTAAAAAATACATCAAAAAATATTCAAAAATTAGTGCTAAAGAATTCACTGTTCAGCCGCTGCCTAGCTAAGTTAATACTCGTACAGAATAGATCGAAGTCAAATCGTTTAATCAAATCATTGAAATTGTCACTTGTTCGCCACAGAAATGAATTTTGCCTATAGTTGGTACCAGCATAAGAAACATGGAGAGCAGGGTTAAATCTATTGAGTTTGGAAGGAACACGGAGATTAATTTTATTTAGTAAGTCGGGACAGTTAATATTATTGGAGTTGAATTTTAGCAGAAAGGTTAAGTCCGCGGTTTCACGTCGCTTAATCAAGGGGAGGATATGAAATTTCTTGCATAAATTGAAATAGTTAGATGAGCTGTATGGGATTTTCAGACGGAAGCAGAGATATTTCACGAACTTCATTTGAATGCGCTCGATTCTATTTATGTATTTATCATAACAAGGGTTCCATACCTGAGATGCTTATTAAAATATAAATCAAATGTGACGACCATAAATATTATTATTTCGTAACTAGGTGTGATTGCAGTTTCTGGAGCGAAAATACATGTGAATTGTCCAATCTAATAATGCCTATTTTATGTTTTATACTAGGTGTTTCAGTAACAACGTCTGAGGTTTTCGAGGTATTCCTATAGAAAAACGGTATTGTGAACATAAGATGATGATATTATATCCATAAAGCCATGTAATTTACCCACTGATTTTATGACTGTACCCGCGGTTTCGCCTGTTTTATAATGTCTGCAATTTAGAATTTTGCTATGTATCGGTGATTCTTCTTCTCTAAGTTTAGTGTCCGATACGTAGGTGACCATGACTACGATTCTTTACTCCCTGGCCTAGACGGTAGTAACTGGGCTGCTTGAATTTTTCAGCGACGGTGTCATTAGTTGTTTCGCTTTCCAAGATAGTTTTTAGTGGGATTTAATCCGCTTTAAGGTCATCACTCTGCCACGGGAAGCTATTTCGTCCTAAGCCGTTGCCTCCCTGATGGATTATAAGCCGCCTGGAATTCTTATCATTAGCGTTATTAGCGTCTAGTGCTGTCACTTTAGGCAATGTTTTAGATATATTTGCGAAGAGCGGCTTAATGAGTGCTTTAGATTGTCTCATTTCGAGCGCGCTCCTCCAGTAAATTTCCTGTTCTCCATCTAGCCCCTTTTTAGTGGCTAATTTTAGGGGTCTCTTATGCCCATTTCCGCTTCTAGCCCCAAGAACGGCTCCGAAGATTTTTCATTGGCCAAGGCATCTGCTTCCTCATTCCTTGTATATTGCTGTGTCCCGGTACCCACGCGAGAGTTGCCATGTTTGTGAAAGACAGTTCAACGAGGATTATAAAGGTATGCGTATTTCCGATACATTAAAATACAACTGTTGGCTGTATTTTAACTTATGACTGGCAGTCAGCTTACTCATAAAAGATTACGACTTCTATGTATGGGCGCAGTTTTGTCGCGCATTAATAGATGGCGATCTCGACAATTTAAACCGTAATACCGATCTATGAAATCGCACACTATATAGTAATTTTAGTATCGTTGTTGAAAGTATTCCAAGATGGTTATCTTAGTTGACTGTTTTTTCCTCAGTGCATATTCGAAGGCAAGTAAATGATGAATAATTCTGGCTACTAAGTTCTGTATATGTAAATACACGGTGTTGCTAGGCGATGAACAGCCACCGATTATATTGGATACTTCCATCTGACAGATGACACGCCCGACTTAATCCTTAATGGTCACTTCCTTGTAATTGTTCGTTTTAATAACCACACACTTGAGAAACTTTCGGTCTCAGCAGGGAAAATCACTCAAAGGTAGCCAATGGACGCAGTCTCCTTTAATGATATTAGGAGCATTTAGCACTTATTATTATTATTAAGAGCGACCGGTAAAGGTCGTTACCTATTTTGTTAACATAAGTTGTTGTAGTGTGTATGGTGGTGAAACGTATGGCAACGATTGCATGGCTAAAATTGTAGATCCGGCATAAAATATTCACAAAGTGTTATTTTCCTTTACTGCCAAATCAAAGGTCTACGGCTCAGCAGCCGTGTCGCGTCGCGTCAGCCGCCCTAATCGATTTTTAATGACATTGCTAAACCTCGGGGACGTTTTGGTTGCAATGATGTCGGAATAATGTCTTCTTGAGAAATACTATTTTCGTTTTACTTTTCCGGCCCAACAACCGACGAGGAGGGAATGTGCTGTGAACGCGATAAAACTTGTATATTTATTTTGAGATTAAGACCATTTTCTGATTGAAGTCTGTATGTGTATCTATGTGTCCGTGTATCTGTGTATATTTCTCTACGATAGCGCCCACACGCTTAATCCGACTGAACTGAAATTTGGCATACAGGCACTATTTGGTCATGGCAAGAGTTGAAAAGCCTGTGATGAAAAACGGCTTACCAGCAGGCTCACTAGTCATAATTCAATATAGTTATATTAGACTTAGATACTTAAAATTGGTACATAGATGCATTGTCAGCACGAAATTCTATAGCGAAATTTTGATTGGAATATCT
This sequence comes from Micropterix aruncella, assembly GCA_944548615.1. Lineage (NCBI taxonomy): Eukaryota > Metazoa > Arthropoda > Insecta > Lepidoptera > Micropterigidae > Micropterix > Micropterix aruncella. The sequence continues at coordinate 18,230,873 of OX155961.1, forward strand.
CATATTCAAGCTTCATAAGGGAGAGGACCGCGCAAGCGACCTCGAAATCGTAACCAGTCGAGTGACCGGATTAATCTGGTCGCAACTGGAAGTAAGGGCGTGAGTGTAAGCCCGCTGGGTAACATACCTGGTTATCTCGCGGATAAGGCATTGGCCTCTTACGGGCATGTGGCGGAGCTTGACGGTAGACTGTTTTGTCCTAAGTCTTCTGCGTTCACTTCACGGGAGATAGAACGTACATTTCGTTAAAACTTCCTGAGGTGACGGGTTCGCCCTTTGTAGTTGACAACTCTAGTTAATATTTACTTGATTACGGTATTCTTTGCTTTGGGGATACGTTACGGACAATAGAACGTACAATGTAATCAAATATGATCATGCCTTCGCTATTCCTTATTTAAAAAAAATTTTTTTTTTTTTGTAGGTTCTTTTAATATATCTTTTTATGATCTGGCGAATGGGAGAAATATTGTTATTTATTATTGAGGCAAACTTCCAATTTCTTGGAAAATTGAATTATTTTTGAAGATTATTTTATGGACTTTTTAATGATATCATTTCCATTATTTTTCTTTTTTTTATTGTTGGACTATTTTAATAGTCCAAACTTTTCTCTGGTCGTAACGGTCTCCGTTCCATCGGGTTCAGAAAAGGGAGGAAGAGAGAGTGCACCCGTGGTCGCGCGCCCACCTGTGCACTATAATATAGCCTGCGCACTTGACTGCTTCCGAACAATGGACTCTGAGAAGACTAAAGAAGTCACTAGAATCTACAATGCAGTCGCTATGGCCGAACACGGCTAGAAGGATATATATTTTAATAGTATTTTTCTTACACTTGGATTACTTTTCAACGTTATGTTGATTATTTATTAGACTCTTAAATTATTATTATGATTGATTTGTGTCAATTATTTTTAATTGGTTGTTGTAATTAAAAATATATGAGTAATAAGCAGATAGAGTGATCTGTGGTTATTAACTAGTAATTCAAACTACATGCCCTGTAGGCAAACTGTATTGAACAATATTGTATCAAAACATCTGTAACATCTGTACCTTAAACATTATCTTTGTCCTTGATTGTTAGATGTGAATCAGTTTAATATTGTATCTCGTAACATAAACCAACTTGATCGTAATCTTTAGTCTGTTAGGTCTTCTGCGCACGATTTATTGGTTTTCCCCGAAACTTTATTGGATTATTGGCGACCACAAATTGGCACGCACTTTCCCGGTCGCCCTTAACCCAGTCTTTTCCCTCGCAATAGCGTTGCCCTGTCGCCCCTTTCCACTCCTTCCCCTGCCATGTTGCTCTGTCTCCCCTGCGAAATGTTTCACTCGTGTGAGATAAAAATACACGAGTTGACATCGCTGTCATACGTGGATACCCTTCACTCCTCTGTGTACACTCTCGTAGTGGCTTTGACGCACAATGTTGTCATTATATTCGCAATATTAAATCTCAACTCTGGTAGGGCGTTTACACTCTCGCGTGAGGCGCGAGGCGAGACGCAAAACCATATCAGTAAACAAATGGAACAGAGGCAAAGCTTCTAACGAGCGTACAAAATGTTTACCTACTTGCTAGAAGCTTTGCCTCTGTTCCCTTTGTTTACTCACATGGTTTTGCGTCTCGCCTCGCCCTCGCGCGAGAGTGTAAACAGCCCATGACATTTACATCGATAAGGCTTAGGAAACTCCTTTAGATACATCGTTCAACACAATGTTCGTTAGATACGTCGTTCAATACCCGTATCTTTGAGTTTAGGTTTGCATATCTTTCTCACTTTATTGGAGTAAAAATCACCTTATCTGGCTATTGGGCTAGTTTGACTGACTTGTTTTTGCCTAGTGTGTCTGCAGCCCCATCGTCCGGCTGTCCGGTCCCATTATGGGTCCACGACCTGTCTCACTAGCATGCATAATCGCCGTTGTTTTGTGATAGTGCCAACGGCCATCGGCCACCAAGAAAGTGCCCGAGTGAGAGTCCGCTCGATGGGACTCACTCGCACATATTTTTAATGGGCCCGCGTCGATTGGGCGTCAGACAAACAAATTACCAACATCCATCAAAGTCCGCGCGGCCTATTGATTAAAATTAGTGTAGATGGATACGCAAAAGGCCATCGAGGCGTCTTTTCAAAACTTGTCAATGTTAAAGTGGAACGTCACAATTCAGCATTGAATCGATGTATCTAACGACTCGACAAGGCAGTGGTAATAATACTATCGCAGTTTTATTATCCAACATATGCGAACATAATGTACGACCTAATGTTTTGGGTAAAGGCAGAAAATTTCTTTAGAATATTTATTTTCATAAAAAAGTCACTGATTTCTGTCAATTCCTATATATGTAGGACGAAACAGACACCCATGAAGCTATAACAATCGATTGGGAGATAATGGGCCCTGTTGCAGTTAGGCCACCAAGACCGTTTTTATTTTTTATTTTATTTTATAAAAGTTTCCAATACAAGAAAATTGATTTTGGCAAAAAAATAACAAACGTATAAATAATAATATTTTACCATTCATTTTTTTTGCGAAGCAGATAAGATTACATTACATTTTTATCTTAATATTATTAGTATCCTAATAATTTTATCTTAATAATGTACATATGTGTATGAGTATATGTATACATATATTTAAATTCCATATTATTATGTACTATGTGTTTACATATCTATCTAAAGTAATATTTCATATTACTTTTATTTATTACATGCTATGTATATAAAAGTTAACGTAAGTTACGTAAAGGTACTACAAATCGGGTTGTGGTTAAGGGGGAGGAGGGGTGGGGGATGGAGATTAGTTGACGGGGGCACGGGTCCTTGCGCTAGTGGGACCTTGTCTTTTTGACGGGAAAGTCTTAAGACACAACTCCAAGATTTTTTTTCAAAATGGAAAAAAAACGCAATTCATACCCTTAACCTAATTCTCCATATTTGGCACGCGCGCGGTGTAAAACATTCAGGAAATGTGAAAACTGTGGGAAATTTCACATCAATTTCACTAGCGATAAAAAACCTACTCGTAAAGAGAATGCTTTGTTGTGTCTAAAATAGGGCCCTCGCTCGTCGTAAATAAACCATAACGGCAACGCAGGAAATATTTCTCTACATAAACTTGATATGAAAATTTTTGCTTTGTTTATGACGGTTTATGTGGGTATCCTTATTCCGTATCTCATTATGGTGGATATACGTCTAAGGTGATGGCCCTGGTCGATTGCTGACATTAAAAAATATAACTATGTACATATGTGTGCATATTTAATTAAATTATACTATTTATATATGAATATTATTTAGTATTTTTTATGTGTATGTTTTTATTATATATATTTTCTTTTATCTACGTTTATCTGTCTCCAGAATATTTCAATTTAAGTTTAAAGTGACTGGGTTTTTTCTGAAATATTATTAAATTTAAAACATCTGTCTACTAGTCAAATTAAAAATAAAACCTAAAGGCGGAGATAACTCGACACAGTGATGTGGTAAACCTAGTGATGTTTGTTTGTGGTAAACTAGTTATTCCTAGTGATGTGGTAAACCCTAAACTATCAGATTTAAATCGCTTTTCGAGATCGTGAACAAAAATAAATGTTTAATTTAATAATTATTAGGCTAAAACATTTTTTGTTGCGTAACTAAATTAATTTTATTGTTTCATGTGCTTAAATAAATAAATAAAATAAATGAACAATAAATAATAAAAAATCATTTAGGAATTCCGTATTATTTCGCTATTCCTTAATTTACTGTTACAGGGATGCGCAGGAAAACATTTTTTTAAGTAACGTAATTTGCACGAATAAATATAAGAAAAAGATCTTTTGTTGACGAAAGTACATGTATAAAGTATGCTATTTATGTTGTCATTAATTCGTACATTATGTTTCCATTAACTTTAATTTTTGCAGTGCTCTTTGTACGCTTGTCGCCCAATCTCTAGCGCAGTTGCATGATGTCAAACGGAGCGGCGAGGGATCCCCTCGATGGAAACTCGAAACACTGCAATGTTCTCTAGTTTACGCACCGTCGAACGCCTTCTGGAGATTTATATTTTTCACGCCTGAACCAGTCGCCTTGTAATTGTATGAGCAGATGGGACACATCCATGACGTCCTAGCTGGTTATGCTATCGAAATAGCTATTTTCCCATTCGCTGCCACTTTGGTAGCGAATAGTTTCGTGCAGCTTGGGCCATACGATCCATTTTATTCTCGGATCGGCTCAGCATACGATTCAGCTCATATTCAGAAGCCTCCACGTGCGGAAGCCTCCCCCGGGTAAGACTCATGCATCTCAGGCATCACGGCTGTTGGACCGGTTGCGGGATTGCATCGCGGCGCTACTCGACGGTTTGCGCACTGTTCGGCAACGCCAATCGGTTGTGCACTCTGACTAATTGCTAAAGGAGCCTGGAGACTATGGGTATATGGAAACTGAATCACCGCTGAATTACCGCTGGATTACGCGTAAGCGACTTCGATCCCGTAACCAGTTGGGACGAAGGAGGTATCCTGAATGTTAATTCCAGACGGAGATATTCTACCAAAACTTATAGCCGCTCCGCTCTACTGGGATACCTTCCTAGTGCCTCGCAGTAAGGCGTGGTTAGTGGCGGGTTCGCGGGTTTGCTGGACGGTAGGTTTGTGCCGTGCCAAAGTCTACTACACTCATCCCACGGCCGAAAGAACGATTACATATCGTTATACCAGCCTGGGGTGATAGGTTCGCCCGTTGTAGTTGACACTACCCAACTGTCGAAATAGCTCTTCGGCAGTCACACCAACACCCTGCTTGTAAAACTCTGTCACAGCGATATCACGTACCGCACCAATCCAATGTTCTATGATTACTAAACGTCAACGCGTTCACAACATCTACGCATCGGTTCCGAACAACTTTCGGCACTACCGTGTTGCCAACCGTTTCAAATTTCCCGTTTCTCTGCGCAACCCTGTATTATAAATATATACTTAACCTTAATTGAGGATTCCTATCATGTTTAAGGTGGGTTGGAGCGCCTACACGTTGAAATGTAGTGTAATCAGAAAAGTTTTAAGTTAACCTCTTCTCTCAAGTCATGTCATAATGAGATTTTACTTAAAGTACACGTCTCGTCTGTGTATCCATGCTACGAACAGAGAAGTTTTGATAAGGTTTGCTTAAGGTATTAAAGCGTAGAATAAACAGCACGGAGAGCTTTTCTGAACTTTTGTTTAAGTTTTCAGGCAGAATTCAAATTTCTATGAATATTTTTACTTTATAATATCCTATATAATATACAGGATGTTTTATTTCGGCACCCTAAACTCGATTTCTACGTAGATGAATCTCGGTATACAGGGTGAATTAATTTTTCACAAAGAAAGGTCTCACTTATAATTCATTAGTGTTTTCTATGATAATAATGGACATAATATAGAAACTATTTTTTGTTATTTTTAACTTTCTTATGTAAGTTGTCCGTTTCAAACTTGGCAAACCATTTTTCAACCACTTGCTAGTATCCGATCAATCTAAAATTTGGCATACTTATATAATAAGTTCGGTGACAATGCAATATTATGGTTCCATCGAGCTGATTTGATAATGGAGCCGGGATGTAGGGACTGAAACTCCCTGATTTTATTTATTTATTTATTTTATTTTATAGCAAACTTACAGATAGTAAATATAGAAATAGAAATAGAAATACAAATATTTTTATTGTCCGAAATTGTGGTGGTACATTTATGGTGACAATGCGCAAAACTATGTATCTCACAATTACCTGTTATTAAAACAGATTGACAAATTTACTTATCTGCTAAATTGACTTATCTGCTAATTATAATATCTTATTAAAAATGTAATTATTTCACTGGTTTAACATGAAAAAATCTAAACAGACTGGATAATAGAACTAACAGTAGAAGACAATTAGAAAAAAATAATTCACCAATATTATAAAAAATAAAGAAAAAATCAAAATCAAGGAATAATCAAAATTCCGCCTATAAATACGAAATGTATATAATTTAAAATGTAACAGTAGAAAACAATTAATAAAAAATAATTCACCAATAATATAAAAAATAATGAAAAAAAATCAAAATCAAGGAATAATCAAAAATCCACCTATAAATACGAAATGTATATAATTGAAAATTTGTAATCTTCCTAATTGAATTATTGTAAAAACAAAATGAAAATGCATGCCTACAATATAATATTATGAGAAATATTCGTTTAATGTGTAAAAGCTTTTATCGATAAGCCATTTTTTCAACGCTGCGGTAAACCCTTTTCCTTTTATTTCTTTGATATTTGCAGGTAGGTGGTTATAGATTTTTATTGCATTGTATAACATTCCTTTTTTAAATAGAGTTAAATTTGGCTTGGGTGCTTGTAGCTCATGTTTATTTCGTGTGTTATAAGAAATAAGAAATAAGAAATAAGAAAAATTTATTTTCATAAACCCGATCTGGGTATAGAAACTACTTTACAAAAAATTATTATATATATAATAACATTACGAAATTACAACAAATAGTATTTCTACAAATGAAATGACATTTTAAATTATAAAAAAAGTGTATAAAAAGTTCTGCGATCTAAGCTAACAGTGTATAAAAAAAGTGTATAAAAGTTCTGCGATCCAAGCAAAGCATTCGACTGTATAAACATCAATACCCTGGTAGACAAGCTAAACCATCATGGAATTAGAGGAGCGGCCAATTCACTCATTAAATCCTACCCACAAAACAGGCAGCAAGTGGTGGAGATTAAAATAATTGATGGAATTGAGGAAAAGGCTGAGCAATCGAGTTGTGAAATAGTAAACACCGGTGTGCCCCACGGCTCAACATTAGGACCCCTCCTCTTCAAACTCTATTGTAACGATTTAGCCACCAACATAACATGTGCCAAGACTGTCCAACTCGCAGACGACACCACGCGCATTCTTGAAAGTGACTATAGAGCAAAAATGGAGGATCCAACAAGCGAAACACTTTTTGAAGTCAATGACTAGTTTAGAGTGAACCCGATGTCGCCAATTTAAGCAAAGCAGTGTTGATAAACTTCTCAAATAAAAAAGAAAAACAGTTAAATTACTCTAATGAGATTGCCAAGTCCACTAAATTTCCAGGAACTTACACCGACTAAAACATGTCACGGAAAACCCACATAGACCAGCCCAAACCAAAATTGTGTTAAGCCCGCTATGCGGTATCCAGATCGAGAAAGATATTGGACGAAAAGGAAATTGAGAGTGCATACCATTCTCCGGCCGAATCCCACTTGGGACACCGGATCCCATTGCTGGCAAATGCCACTGATATTAAAGAGGTATTTATTTTACAAAAAAGAGCCGTGAGAGCAATACGCGGATTAAACAGGAGAGAATCCTGCAAACCACCATTTCGTGAACTAAAGATCCCCACCGCTTATGTCATACCTACCCACGAAAGCCCGCGCGAGTTCCACAAAAACAAAAATAAGGGAAAGCACCAAGCTCTTGCCCAATTACATTCCCATACAGCTCTTGCCCAATTACATATACACATACATATACATATATATATATTAAAATTCCTTAAGGTCATATAAGGATTTCTCAATTAAATATTTTTTCGTCTCTTTCCTGAATTTGTCATAATTTTCAATATCTTTCATGTTTTCTGGTAATTTATTATAAAAATTGAGGCTTATGTAATGAGAAGTACGCTGGAATTCAGTAGTTGATGGGTGCAATGCCTGGACGTATAGGGACTTATTCCTTGTATTATGGTAATGCATGTCAGCGTGCGTTACATAACTGTTTCTGTGTTTGTAAAACTCGCACAAACACTCATGAACATATATACCAAAAACGGTGAGAATACGCAGTGTTTTAAAAAGAGGTTTGCATGATTCTCTTTGTCCCATGCCTCTGATTTGTCTCACCGCCCTTTTTTGCAGTATGAATATATCCGTTATATTTATAGAATTACCCCACAATAATATACCATATCTCAAATGAGATTCCACCAATGCATAATATGCTCCAATAACCTCCCTTTCTTCCATAATGTTTCTTATCTTAGATATAGCATAGCAGGCGGAAGATAGCTTGGCCCTAAGCTGGTCCCTGTGTACTCCCCAAGACATATTCTCATCCATATAAATACCTAGGAATCTAGTAGATTCTACTTTCTCTATAGGGAAATTGAGTTTTATGTTGGTAGTTTCTTTTTTACTTGAAAAATTAACCAAGGCGGTCTTATCAATATTTAAAGACATTTTATTTGCCCTAAACCAGTCTTCTAACTCGTGAAGGGTTACGTTAATTCGCTCCTCCATGTTTGCTAATGTATCACTTTCAAGTACGCACGTTGTATCGTCAGCAAATTGTATGGTCTTGGCCATGCTTATATTCATAGATAAGTCATTGGTGTATAATGTAAAGAGTAATGGACCCAAGATCGAACCCTGAGGCACACCCATGTTTATCAGTTTTACTTGGGATCGACTTATAATTTCATTATAGCCATTGATAGTCCTGATTTCCACGATTTGCTGTCTATTTTGCAAATAAGACTTTAACAGGGAATTAGCCACTCCTCGAATGCCACAGTGATGCAGCTTCTCCAGCAATAGCTCGATGTCAACGCAATCAAACGCTCTGCTTAAGTCACAGAAAATACCAGAAGAAAACATCTTGTCATTGCGACTAATTTGAATAATTCTACATGCGGACAACACTGCATCTTGTGTAGATTTGTTTTTCCTAAATCCGTATTGGTTGTCCGTCAGTACCGCAAATTTTTCCATGAATTTGTTTAATCTATTTTCTATAATTTTTTCAAGAATCTTTGAAAAATTATTTAATAACGCCACAGGACGATAGTTTTCGATATTACTTGCCTCTCCTTTTTTAAACAAAGGTACAATTTTTGCCACTTTATAAACGTCGGGAAATACTCCGTTAGCAAAACTTAGATTAAATAGGCGCGTTAGGCATGGTGCAAAAATGTTTTTATAAGATTTAATAATACAGGTTGGAATTTCATCTAAACCCGCTGACCTTTTGTTCTTAAGAGAATCTATGCACTTGTCTACCTCCTCAGTCGATACAGGATATAGATATATGGAGCCGTTAATTTTGGTGTTTTTGAAATATTTCTGAGAAGCAGAGTTAATTGGTGGTGGTATTTGTGATGCGAGTTGAACTGGTTTAGAAATAAAAAATGTGTTGAAAGATTCACATATTTTATCTGGATTGATAATCACGTCTCCATTTATTGTCAAGGTTATGTTTTTTTTAATTGTCCTGTTTTTCCTATTTAATTCATTATTTATTATCTGCCATGATTGTCTAGTTTTATTTGAAGAGGTTTTTAATAATTTTGAATAATATTGCTTTTTAGCTAATTTAATTTCATTCCGTAGCTCTTTTGTCATTTTTAATATGTATGTTCTGGTCGTTGATATGCTTTTTATATAACGATTCCTGTAGTATTTTCTTTTCAATTTACATTTAGCTTTTAGTTCGTTCGTGATGTAGGTTTTATTTTTTGAGTTAAAATATATTCTTTTTTTTAACGATGGGAAAGAATTATTGAAGCAGTTGGTAACTTTCGATTGAAACCAATTAAATGCCTCGTTGACGTCATCGAATTTTTCCAAATATTTCCAATTTATTGTATTTAGCCATGTATTAAAGAGAATGTGACTTTTGTTATCAAATATTCTGACTTTTTTATAATAGAAATCTTTAGTATGCTTGAATATATTATTAATAGTAATGCGGTGGAAAGCATGGTCTGAAAGGCTGTTGCTGATTGTATCTGAAATTATGACATTCTTACGTGGAAAATTAACAAACATATTATCTAGTAAAGAAGCAGATGCTTCTCTCGATGGATGCTCTCTAAATATATGACTAAAATTATGTGATTTAGCAATATTTACAATTTCGTTTTTGTGTTTTGAATTGCGTAAAAAATTTATGTTGTAATCGCCACAAACGCATACATATTTATTATTACTAATTGATTTTAAAAAATCATTAAATATACTTAAAAATATGTCTACATTTTTAGCTTGACTTTTTGATCGATAAACACATGCTATAATAAGGTTTAATTCTTTTATTTTTATTGCAGAGCCTTCAAAGTTATTTTCATCGTTGAATCGTGCGATGTCCAAAATTTCCGTTGTATACTTGTTTCCCACGTATATCGCAGTACCACCGTGTTCTCTCGTTGTTCTATATTGGCAGGCCGCCATATAGTAATTATTTATGTGTGCCATAGAATGATTGACCGAATTTAGCCAGGTTTCGCTAAAACAGAGGACATCTGGTTTTTTCTCCATTTTTACTAAAAGCATTTCCAGGTGGGGTGTCTTGTTCAGTAAGCTACGAATATTGGCATGGAAGACGGAGATTTCTGAACTATTTTCAGTATTTTTCAGTTTTTTAATAAGTCTCTGTCATATATGATAGAGTGAGGCCCAGAGTTGTTCGCATCGATCGCATCAGAAAATTGAGTAGTTGATTCATTTGAAGTGATAGTTTTTTTGACCCGGTCCATTACGGTATTTGAGTTTACTTTTTTTTGAGGCAAATTCGAGGTTTTCAGCACCGCATTACGAGTTACGATGACTTTCTTGTTCGTCAGTGTGCGCTGCTGCGTGCGACCACTCCGAAGATGACGCGGACGTTCTGTCTGACGCGGACGTCTATAGCCGTGTTCAACATTGTTTGTTTTGAAATACTGATCGTGGTCCCTTATAAATTTGCAGGTCCCTTATAATATGATATTAGTATCTTAAAAACATATTTAAACGAAAGAAATTTACTATCCTATGAATAGTTTGCAATGCTTGCATTACACATTAACATAGAAATAACATGAACACGTTGATAGTAGAAAAAAATATAATAAAGCTAATAATAATTTAAGGGTAAGAAAAAAAATAATTAAATAAGTTGTTAATAAGGTTATTTGGATAGAGAAAATAGAAGTGAGTAATTGGATAATAATATTTATTATATATAATATGATATAATACAATAGTATGTTATAATATAATAATCATATAATACAGTACATTAGGATGGCAGTTAGTGAAATCTTAAAAAGTAGGAGATAGGCTAGGTATGATCGAATCTTTTACTATATTTATGGAATCATAAAATACATCTAATTCTTTACACGATTTATCAAAAACGCGACACATTCTGGCAAGAGGTCCATTCGATCCGATGTTGCTATTGCAAGCGACAACCGAAAATGTTTGAGAGCTCCTCGTTAGTTGCGGTGGCACACGAAATTGAACTTTTTCTAGACTAGCTGGGCTGTCTAGTCGATTGTGCAAAAGCTTATGGAGGCACGTTATGTCATTTATAGTCCTACGTGTTTTTAAAGTCTATTAGGTTGATGTGAGAAATCCGCTCTACATAACCTTTCAGAGTATTTCCGAGGCCACATTTGTTCGACAGCAAACAGTGAATGTATGGCAAATGGAAAATGGTAGGACAGTCGAATTTAGGCTAGTATGTTTTGTTATCATGAGTAGGTACTTTCTATTACATATAGTTAAGAGCGTCTAAAGATGGAGCCGGCAGATTGCCACTGGAACTCCCTAATGGAAAGTGGTAAAAATAGTCGAGTTTGGACTTATTTTTTTTGTTGTACTTTGTACTTTTCACTACACTTGATCACTACATATCTTCTAAACGGGTACTGTGAATTAATGATAGTACGGCCTTCGTCCCCAATAAATTATTTCACCTCGCCGACGGAAAAATTGTGAATTTCAACATTGCCCCCGCATACATTTCAAGCAAAGTGAAGGCTACTGATGTTATTATGAGCATAATTTCAATTTTAACAGATTTCACAGAGGGCGGCAATGTTTATAGAGGGATAATTTTATTTCTTTTCATCTTTCAAGGAGCTTTATCTTTAGCAGATTTTAAGGAGTCTTTATTTTATAATATATGTTAATCAATTTCGACGCACACACTTCAATCTGAAAGGCTATTGATGTAATTGTGAGCATATTTTCAATTTACACAGATTCTCTTCCGGCGGTATTTTCTAAGGGTGAGTAGCGTATATATATGGACAATTTAATTTCCTTTTATCTTTGTAAGGACCTTTTGCAGTTTTAAGGGAAGGTGTTAATTTAATATGGTACATAGTTTCGTCTCCGAATTATTTTCATTACTTTTATTTTATTTGGAAAATTCACAACATAACAGAGCATTCATATAGTGAGATAAAATAATCAGGTTGAGACAAATAATATTTTTTGTCTGTAACGGTAGATATAATAATAAATAAATATATCAAACCATTACTTTCTCGCCAATGCGAGATTGAAGAGTAAAATAGAGATACAAAGGTGTGGCAATACTGTGGTTACCTGCGTGTGCGCGTTTCCGGTGGGGAAATGAGGGACTTAACTTCTATCAACCCTTAAAAGGCCAGCCATGGGAATGAAACTTATGACGGCATGTTTTCAACCCTCGAAAATTTGTTTATAGAGGTGTTAGTGCACGCATACTAAAATATAATGGTGGCTTATTCAATGAACACGACTTTTAAATGCATAAATATGGGGAAAGGACCGCCTGCGAACTGTCGAAACAAAAATCCACGGATCGGTGGTATTGGCATTCTAGTGGACGCATCCATGATAGCGTCATTTGGATATTATTCTGCAGTTGTATGGAGTCAGTTAGGAATAGCATTGCGATAGAGATCTATTGAAATAATCAAGGACCATTATTAAACAAAATATTTTTTGTCGATTGGTTAATTATTTTGATTATTTGGTGATATTTCGTATATAATATTTTCGTAAATTTTGATGAATCCTCTCTAAATTGCTAAATTTCAGGTTTTTTGCTTTAAGATTATCAGTAAGATTATCGGCGGTACATAAAGATAGAAAACAGCCAGTCAAACAGATCAACGATCAGACACCGAAGTATCACCAAGTGTTCAGTTTGGAACCGCTTTGGTACTGTACCATAACAATCAAGGGAGGTAAATTTCGGTCGGAATACACGAACCCAATCATCAGCGACGCGACCCCAGTGTACCAACCTAATGAATTTGTCATTGCAAACTGAATAAATAGTCTAAAAGCGGCAGCATCCCTTCTAAACGGGTAGTATGAATAAATTATAGTACGGCCTTCGTCTCCGATAAATTATTTTACCTCGCCGACGGAGAAATTGAGAATTTCAATATTGCCCCCGTATACATTTCAAGCAACGTAAAAGGCTTCTGATGTCATTGTGAGCATATCTTCAGTTTTCACAGACTCTCTTCCGACGGTGTTTTTAAGGGAGAGCGGCAACGTTTATGGAGGGATAATTTTAATTTCTTTTCATCTCTGCAAGGAGCTTTATCTTTCGCAGTTTCAGAGAGGTCTTTATTTTATATGGCACTTAATTAAATCTCCGAATCATTGTCATTCATTTTATTTTTTTTTGAAAATAACAGTGTTTTAGAAATTCCGCGCATGGCAAGGATTATACGGTAAGTGGGTGGGCGGGAGGTGCAATCGAATTGTACTTATTTTCCCAGTTATAAATCTTTTCCTTTCACTAGAAACGATCATTAAATGCACAAAAATAGCAGTCTGGCTACTTTAAGAAGTCGCAGAATGCGTCTGGCGGGATCTAGAAATTAGACAAAAATACAAACTCATTGCTCTCATTTTCAGTCTTAATTTTTTTGTATCTTGATAAGTGATCCTATAGCTCCACGAAAATAACATATCTATCTGGTGTTAATAATAACTAAAGCCTCGTCAGACTCTTCTACCGAAGTTTGAGGCAGTGCCCACTTCGTTTAATGCGCGTTAACCCCGTTTAATACTTATTACCTGATGCGCTTTAAATGCGTCTGGCAAAGCTTTGGCGATCGTAAAACACAACCAGATGTTATCCTAAGCTATCGCTATAATGTTAAGTCTCATCTGACCAATTAAAAATTGGTCAGATGAAAGATTAGAAAGCTGGTCTGCTAAAATAATGGTAACCATTTTGATCGGTTTTTCGGCATTTTCCAGCTCAACGCACCAGAAAACCCTCTTACAAAGTACAAACCCTCCTACAAAAAACCCTCCTACACTGAATTATCCTATCGACGTTTGGTGACTGGGAAAATCAGCCTGAATGGGCGGGACTAGTATATAAGTACAGAAAAAATTTCCTCGTTACTTTTTTCGTTCGATGACAACATGTTACTGGAATATTGCCGTCGTTTTTAGGGCGCGAAAAATTATCGAAAATGTTGAGAATATTGCTTGAAGCGGACGGTGCGTTTAACTGAACGCGTGGATGGATATTCCTTTGTGATCGCTTACGAGCTTTTTAAACATTTTAACAGGGGCACGTTATGCTCTGGTGGACCGAAAATATTTTTAAGCTATTGCATAGCTTTTATCGCGGGCCTAGGCCAGCGCGGCGACCGAATGAAGAAATTTCTTAACGAAAATTAATGATCTTAAACTGATAATTACGTCTAAACGAGTACTGCTTACGATTCGAAAAAAATATATGTTAAACAAGAACATTTTCCTAATATTCTTAGCTTAGAATATTTTACATTTTGTTTATATTACATAGTGTAATTAATTTGTGAAATTAGGTCTAACCGAACACAAAAACGACTACTACGCAAATACTATCTGGCGTATTATTATGAAACCTGCACCATTTTAAAGATAATTTAATTATCTATCTTTTTATCTACGATTTTTTTCGAATAATCCGGTTTTTTTGCTTTATCGAATAAAAAATTCGTGCGCGGCGCTCTATCGGAAGACGTTTAAATTATTCCGAATCATTTGCTACCGCAGCCGCAAATTTTCGGAATAATTTCAACGTTTTCCGATAGAGCGCAGTGATCTGATATCAGAAAAAATAAAATAAATAAATAAATATAATTGCATCAGTTGTCAAAAATGCTATGCAATAGCTTTACCGCAGCAGTCCCTGAGTGCCACACGTATTTTTTTTTATTTTATTCGCAGACTGTACGGGAGTGAAAGAGTTTTGAAGTAGGCGTCGTTTAAGTTGTTTTTTGAAAAGTTGCTGTATCCGAAGTTCCTGAGAAAAATTTTGGTTATATTACTGTATTCTTTGTTTTTCCACATGTCTGGTACTTTCTTGTGTGACACGTCTTGTTGATTTGGCATTGATTATGCAGGCTGATTGCTCAGTGCCGTAGTATGTTTTGGCAGCTACGATTTTAAAACGAAAAGCAACGTGTAGATGGTATATGAGAACTATGAAGTTCTAATATTTATTAATATTCACTTATGTTCAGTAGCCAAATAGATGACACTTAAACACGCCGTTATGGTATCTTATCTTAAAATCGAATAATATTGAAACAACAAAAGATTTTTTTAATCAAAGCTCTCGATAACTTATTAATATTTACATATTATGTCAATTTTTAATTTGATATACAGGTTTCAATACGTGTTACTGTTCAAATAGACTCATATATGGCATTCTAATGTCTCAGTATGATTACTGTAATGTGATCAGCCTATATAAAAATGCGATAAATTGCACTATTAAATAAATGTTAGTGTTTGTTATCATTTGTTGAAGAATGGGTTTTTATAATCAATCAGTCCTTTATAAAAGAACATGCATTATGAATAAATAGGATAGAAAACGAATTTACCGCGTGAAATTTGTAGGACCCGACGTTTCGGTGACGTTGCAGCCGCCGTTGTCTAGGGTAGACTAAAGAGCTGTCAGTCCGTTGTTTTGCGGGTAGGCCGCAAACCGCTGCCGCCACTGCGTAGGTTATAACGGTGGTGGGGGGCCGGGCTCGGAGCGCGGGAATTTTTAAAATCCGTCTTGCACACAACACTCACTGTATCCTGTTTTACGTCTTTGCGTTCGGCGTTCGGCGGCGGGAACATTTTAAGAAGAGGGTTCCACGTAGAAGAGAGTTTGTAGCCGTCATCTCTATTGAAGTTCGGAGTTCTTCTTATTTCAATGGCTTCCCGGATCATGCGAGGAAAGTAGAATTGTTCCTTGGATAGAACAATGGGATTTTGAAACTGCATCCAGTGGTTACTTCCGCTATCCAATATATGTTCGCAGATCGCCGATTTTTCTCGCTGAACGTTTTTAACAGCTTTGATGTGTTCTGTCAGTCGCGTGGCTATGGGCCGTTTCGTTTGTCCAACGTAGGCCAGACCGCAGCTGCATTCGACTTTATACACACCCGGGGTTTGCAGTGGTATTACATCCTTTACAGGCCTCAAAAATTTTCGTTTTCTATCCTATTTATAATGTCAAACAACCGCGATAGTCTTCGATTTTATATGCATTATGAATGTTATTAGAGATGGCTAAATAAATTACTATTAGTTTCGCCAACCAATGCCAACAGCGCCTCCTTGGATGTCGCTGGCGCAGACGGGTTGCCAAAACTTGCTACGGCATTGATCAATCTAATACCTAATGATATTGGCAATTATATTGGCCAATCAAACTTATAATCAATGATATTGGCAAGATTTTCTAGGCGAGCATTTGTAGCATCACCCATTTGACTGGGTGATGCTACAAACGCCCGGCTGAATGTTCAGGCAGGCAGAAACAAAAATTAATGCACGAAGCGGAGTTAGCCAAACAAAAACCGTCACAGCTGCTGAGGCGTATGAAGAGATTCGGCAAAGCCAAAAAAAACACCAGACGACACATTAAAAATAATGTGGCTCGGCCATGTGCCCGCAACTGTACGGATGGTACTCACGACAATAAATGAAAACGACGAATCTCGCAATCCTAGCTGACCGGATGATGAAGTTCACGAATACAGACAAGTAACACGTAAGCGCGATCTGCATAAAACCAACCAACCAACAGACAACAATGGTGGAGCAACAGTTGAGAGAAGTCACCAAATTGTAAAAAATATTAAAAAAACTAAGCTAGATAGCAAAAATAATATACTAATAATGGTAGGAGCTAGTAGTTCGGTTAAAAAATGCGACTTAGTAAGCCTAATAGAATATTTAGGAAACTTGGGGTTGAAAAGGGTTTTCCATTGTGCTTTTCCTTACAATGAAAAAATAACAACACAGGAAAATAGACACACTCACATGCTAAATACTAGTTTATACAATCTAGCCACTCAAAATGACATTTTGCTATTTTGCGACATAAATAAACTTAAATCAATGACACTTAACTTAAAAAATAGATATGTTTAAAAAAAATATCAGACAATATATGCTAAACTGATAGCAGATGATATAAATACCCATATTACTCAAAATAAAAACCACAAATCTTATCAAAAGTATTCCCCTATTATTGTGGTAAAATATACTGCCGATATTGCAGAGTCGGCAAGCGCACGTAGTAAAAGTGACACCACTGCGATGATACCATGCGACGCATCAGAAACAAATTCTGAAGACCTTATACTCATGAATGCACCTCATTTAAACTAAAGTCTAAGACAAATGGAAAGCTATTACATCTAGTTCATCAGAACATACAGGGCTTTCTACGCAAAGAACTAGAGGTCGAGTTATTTCTTGAAACAAGCAAATTGGACATCCTTTGTTTAACGGAACATTTTCTTAAAAACTACCAAATTCTAAATTTTGCTAATTATGACGTGGTTAGTGCCTTCTACCGTCAGACCACTACTCAAGGCGGTTCTTTGATATTAGTTCAGAAGAATATAAAAGCAAGAGAACGCAAAGACATTTCTATACTCTCAGTAGAATGTAAAATAGAAATATCATGTGTTGAGTTAGAGAGACACATCGTGGTTTGCGTCTACAGGCCACCATACAATCATAGCTTTTCCTGCTTTGAATTAGTTTTGGAAGATGTAATGAAAATTCTTTCCAAAAGCAAAAAATTATTGTAATTTGTGGAGACTTTAATACAAACCTTTTAGAAGATTCATCATTCAAAACCAGACTAATTTGTTTATTTAAATAATTTAATTTACATAATATTTTTAATGAGCCAACCAGAATTACATCAAAAACAGCAACCTGTATAGATAACATCTTCTGCAATTGTGAGTTTACTGGTCAGAAGATTATAAACTGTCTCCAGTCTGACCACAGTGGACAGTCTGTTTTACTCCCATGTTTCCTTAATCATAATAAAATTAAAATCAAGAAACGTATTATAAATAAAAATCTATTAGAAAGAAACAAAACAGCAATAAAAGAAAAGCTCTCCTTAAATATTTTTAAAACAAATGACCCTAATAAGTTTTATGGGGAAATGTTTTCAATTTTGGTATCTGAATTTGATAAAAAAAATAAACTTAAAGATCGTCAATTAGAACCCAAATTCAAGTTCACTGGCTGGGCGACTAAAGGCATTCGTAATAGCAGAGGTCGGTTATTTGAATTGTATGATGAAAAGTTATACAATCAAAGTTTGCACTTTGTAAACTACGTAAAGACATATTCAAGGATTTTTAAGAAAGTATGTTTAGTAGCTAAATCAAATTTCATAAAGCGCAAGGTTATTAATTCAGAAAATAAAGTTAAAACTGTTTGGAAAATTATAAATAGTGAGACCAAAAAAAAACAGCATTCAATAAACAGATCACATTAAAGACATCTCATGGTAAAGTTAGTTCAGACAAGGAAGTGGCACAAGAATTTGAAACGTTCTTCACAAACATCCCATTAAAAACCACTGGACATCTGAGTTCCTCCATTTCAATAGCAAACAATCTACTAAAGTCAAATATTGGCCGATGTGAGGCTGTATTTGATTTTAAGCAAATAGATTCCGAGACGATAGTCAAAGCGTTCCACGTTTTGAAACTAAAAAACACTGAGGATTTTTGGGGTATGTCTGTTAAGTTTTGTGAATATATCATAGACGACATTGCGCCGTATCTAGTAACAATCCTAAACGGATGCATTGAAAATGGCGTGTTTCCGGATTTACTAAAGTGTAGCAAGGTTATACCCTTGTTCAAATCTGGCGATACAGAAGATCCTGGAAATTACAGACCGGTGTCTATATTGCCAGTGCTAAGCAAAATATTTGAAAAGATTTTATTAAACCAAATGCTTCCTCATTTCAACTTAAACCGATTACTTCATGATCAGCAATTTGGCTTCACCAAAGGACGTTCCACCACAGATGCTGGGGTAGCGCTACTACAAAACATCTATAGTGCCTGGAATGACTCGCAGGATGCTATTGGAATATTCTGCGACTTATCTAAGGCTTTTGACTGTGTAGATCATAATACGTTATTACTAAAACTAGATCACTACGGTATAAGGGGTAAATCTCTTAGCTTGCTTTAATCATATTTGACAGATAGAATCCAAAAAGTACAGATAAATGAGACAAAGTCACAAGGATCGCAAGTTAAAATGGGCGTACCACAGGGTTCTATACTGGGACCGTTTCTGTTTTTAGTATACCTAAATGACCTGCCCTTTATGGTACAGAGTCTAACTAAAATCACACTATTTGCGGATGACACCTTGTTAATTTTCAAACTAAACAAACAAAATACAAATGTGGACGAAATAAATATTGCTCTTGCACAGATTCATGACTGGTTTGCTTCTAACAATCTGGTTTTAAATTCAAATAAAACTAAATGTATTCGTTTTTCGCTTTCTAACAGCAGAAATAACTTTAATGTTACTCTAAATAATGAAAAATTAGACTTCATAGAACAGACCGTATTCTTGGGAATCACGTTGGATTCTAAACTAAAATGGGATTCACACATTACCAAACTGTCAACAAGGCTTAGTTCAGCCGCATATGCTGTTATGAAAATCCGTCAAATTACCGATGTTGATACTGCGAGGCTAGTATATTTCTCTTATTTCCACAGTATTATGTCTTACGGCATCTTACTGTGGGGACAAGCTGCAAGTATGCCCTCAATCTTTATTCTACAAAAACGGGCGGTTAGAGCCATATACAACTTGCGCAGACGTGATTCCCTAAGAGAATTATTCAAAGAAATTAACATTCTTACTGTACCTAGTCAATACATATTTGAAAACATTATGCATGCACGAAAAAATATATCTCATTATTCAAAAAACTGTGACAATCACAAATACAATACTAGAAATAAAAATAAATATATAGTGACAAAATTTAGACTAAGTAAGATAAGCAATTGTTTCATGGGAAACTGTATACGGTTCTATAATAAAATTCCAGAGGACATACAGGGTCTATCAGACACTCAGTTTAGAAGTAAAATTAAAAATATTCTATGTAAGAAGGCTTACTACAAAGTAGTAGATTTTATTAATGATATTGATTTTTTTTTGGAATGATTATAAAATCGAATATTCTTTTCTTATTTTATTGAAAATTGTTAACTGTGTAGGTATATTGTCTTTTTATTTTTTATTTTTGACTATTGTTGTTAATTATGACTATTTTAAATTTTATGACTATTTTAAATTCTAACTGTACCTATACTTTAAATTGCTTTTAAATATTTCTGTTGTTAAATATTTTATATCATTATCTATAATATAAACCGTACATTGTATCTCATTTTTGACGTCACAAAGCAATTTTATACAAATTCTATTGTGAATAAAAAATATTTTGATTTTGATTTTGATTTTTGTCACGAGAAATTATGCTATAATGAAATATTATAACCTTGAGATGAGAACGTCATCATTAAGACAGAGACACGCAACACCAACGGACTCAACCCAACCAGCGATTCAAACCGTTTATTCAATCGAGCCACCGATTCAAGTAACCTGCTTAATACAACCACCAATTCAAGCCGTCTACAACAAACACAAACTAACCTCGCGAAATTGTCTACGAAATTCAACCAGCTTGCTCAATCTAACCATCTAACAAATTATACGCCTGAGACAATACAACCAATGCATTTTTTTTAGTCGTTACTTATATAAATGCCCGCATTCCCCAGAAAAGAAAATGCGGTAACGGAACCAAAACAGAGTAGGTACTTGCTGCCGGCGGCGAACGAAACGAAACCTCTACTCAATCCCGATTTTCAACAACCACTGAAAGAAAAATGCGGTGTCGCGATCGTAACACAAAACATCCATGGAGCCGATTTGTCAAAGGAACACCAAATACCAGTAGACTTGAATAACACAGGGCTCCTCACTAGAGAGAATGAAAACACACTCAACAATAGCTCAAACAAACCGACCGTCGGTAAGAGCTACCGAAAACACAGGCAGCCTTCGTCCCATTCTTAGCAAACAACCCTATATAGTGACAACCACGTCTCAACCAAGGCAACCAGAAACGTTTCATGCCATCGAGTGGTAATACAACTTCCAGAGCACAACCACACACACATCTCAACCGAGACACGACGTGAACAGCACACAGAAAGCATCGAAAAAACAATCA
This sequence comes from Micropterix aruncella, assembly GCA_944548615.1. Lineage (NCBI taxonomy): Eukaryota > Metazoa > Arthropoda > Insecta > Lepidoptera > Micropterigidae > Micropterix > Micropterix aruncella. The sequence continues at coordinate 18,252,298 of OX155961.1, forward strand.
GAAAGAGCTACATAGCGCAAAAACTTTCATTCACCCAGAATCAAAGAAGGCAATGCGCGTCTTTTTAAAACACAGCAAGGACACAACCACAAATTACAAGCAAAAATCAGAACAGAGCGATCGTTACTACAGCTATTGATAAATTTAAGCCGCACCATTTGCTAGCCAACACATTCGAGCAACAACATACAAAACCAACAAATATTTGTAACATCGGGCAAACTGCAACGAAAAGCAATCGACCAGATAGACGAAACCCATTGCAGGTAACATTGCGATACGGAACAATGAATCGACCACCAGAACAATGAATCGAACCTGTAGAGCGTTTCGTCTTCCAAAGGGAGGGAGTCATGCTGCGGTCAACAATACACAGAGCTGCCGAGTTACATGATCACTGGCGTTGCTAGGTTACGAAAAAAACATGATTGTCAATTGTTTATTTTACGAAAAGTGTAAAATTTGCATTAGAAAGTGAATAAAATAACAATTATATTATTGCACGTAATCACGGGTTCTATTAACAACAATAATACGCCGTGGAAGTATTTACGAAATGTGTGGCTTTTGTAATGTTTATGGAAATAAAAATAAACTTGAAATTTCAAATCATGTCCGCTATGGTTTTTGGCACCTTGCAATGTGTAGCCACAAGAATGCGGATATCGCCTATCGGAGGTTTTCTGTTGCGACAATTCGTTGCTATTGCGACCGATCGGAGGCTTTCTGTTGCGACAATTATGCAGTTATATGTTTTAAAAGTCGCCTACATTGAATTAGCTACATACACTTGTATTCTTCTAATGAGTTGCTTCTCGAGGCGAAAATACTTGATATTAGGCAACTGTGTTGTTTAAAAACTGCTTTAAATATCAATGGCGCGCAAGCAGAGATATTGTTCCCTCCTAAGAGCACAATATTGGCGCAGATACCACATTATACAGTTCTTAAGAGATTTACGTCGTTTGGACCTTGCTCCGAGATTATTAAATATTTTAGGAAAATACTTCGATACTTCAGGACTGACACAGGTGGTTCTTAAAAAGAGTCTCATATAGTGGTTGATTAGTGAAGGAAGAATTGAAACTGAATATATCTTCATAATATTTCAAAATTAGCAACACATTCACACACACACACACACACACACACACACACACTATACACACCCTCACATCTCTAACAATACAATTACCAATATGTAAACAAGAGTGAAATCAGCTTTTTATTTTTATAAAATAATATTTTATATTTGGATTTATTTTATAATAATTTTCCACTACTTTATTTATTTGATAATTATTTTGATTTCTGAAAATTGTAGATTTCATTTTATTTTATTTTTCATATTTTTATTTGTAAATATAATATAACAATCTCCTAACATTTTTTTCATATTATAAATAGGATAGAAAACGAATTAACAACGTGAAATTTGTAGCACCCGACGTTTCGGTGACGTTGCAGCCCCCGTTGTCCAGGGTAGACTGAAGAGTTGTCAATCCGTTGTTTTGCGGGTAGGCCGCATACCGCTGCCGCCACTGCGTAGGTTATAACGGTGGTGGGGGGCCGGGCTCGGAGCGCGCGAATTTTGAAAATCCGTCTTGCACACAACACTCACTGTAACCTGAATTACGTCTTTGCGTTCGGCGTTCGGCAGCGGGAACATTTTAAGAAGAGGGTTCCACGTAGAAGAGAGTTTGTAACCGTCGTCTCTATTGTCCACTTTTCGTAAAATAATCAATTTTCGTAAAGAGACAATTGACAATTTGCTACAAATTTCCCGCGGTAAATTCGTTTTCTATCCTATTTATAATGTCAAACAAACGCGATAGTCTTCGATTTTATATCTTTTTCATGCATTTTTTTTTATTAAAAAAATATCATACAAAATTGGCGTTTTCCTTAAAACAGGCACTGCTTAGTTAAGAGAGACGCAACATCATTGTGTAAAAATAATTCCTATTTATTTATTTAATAAATAAATAATAAAATATATTATTATGCAAGCACTAACACCCCCTACAAACAAATTTTCCAGGGTTGAAACGAGGCATGCCGTCGTGAGTTTCTTTCTTATAGCTGGCCTTCTAAGGGTTAAAAAAACAAGAATTGGAAGCGGAAAATCTCTCCTTTCCAGTTTGGGGATAAAATTCAGAAAATTATTCATATTTATATCCCAGTAGCTGAACTTAATCGTCTATTGCGGTGTGGTAGATGGCTGCTTGAGCGCCCTCGCTCTGTGAATGCATTAAAATAGAATGGCAGCATAAATTGCCCCCCCTCCCTCCGCACCCAACCACTTCCCTTCTCCACTCTGGAAATATTAAATTTGCCGGACGCTTACACAGTTCCGCATTTTCATTTCGAAGCTTTTACCGGAGAACTGTGTCAGTTGTTCATTATTGTGTTGGTTTTGAGCAGCTTTGTTGAAATTACAAAAGCGGCTAGAAACCGCAATGCTTTTGACATTTTGACTGTCTCCATTATTTTGGCGGAGCAAAGTGTGTACCCTCTATAATAAGGAGCTCTAATGTAATGTATGTAAGAAGGGAATTCTTTATCAAGTTGAGGATGCGTGGAATATGTATCATATATTAACAGGGGCGCCGACATATATATATATATATATATATATATATATATATATATATATATATATATATATATATATATATATATATATATATATATATATATATATATATATATATATATATATATATATATATATATATATATATATATATATATATATATATATATATATATATATATATATATAGATATTTTAGAGTGTAAATTTTTTAAAATTATTTTCAATAATATATAAAATTAGTTTCATGAAAAGTTACTTATCTGGTCCTGGTGGACCAGAAACATTTTAACGAAAGTTAATGTCCTATTTATATACTTTGGGCAGCAGCACCTGTTTCCGCAATTGATAACTTAGTGATATTCGTAGTTATTGCAGCCGAATTAATGTGTGCCCTTGGATGTAATAGTATGGAGGATGGTTTCTGTAACAGAAATAGATGTTAGTAACTGATTTTTGAAGAAATTTCTTTGACTGAGAATATTTCGACACTAGTCGTATTCATCTCGATGACATTTCACACACTTTGAGAAATGTCATCGAGATGAATACGACTAGTGTCGAAATATTCTCAGTCAAAGAAATTTCTTCAAAAATCAGTTACTAACATCCATTTCTGTTACAGAAACCATCCTCCATACTATTACATCCAAGGGCACACATTAATTCGGCTGCAATAACTACGAATATCACTAAGTTATCAATTGCGGAAACAGGTGCTGCTGCCCAAAGTATATAAAGAGGACATTAACTTTCGTTAAAATGTTTCTGGTCCACCAGGACCCCAGATAAGTAACTTTTCATGAAACTAATTTTATATATTATATATATATATATATATATATATATATATATATATATATATATATATATATATATATATATATATATATATATATATATATATATATATATATATATATATATATATATATATAATATATATATATATATATATATATATATATATATATATATATATATATATATATATATATATATATATATATATATATATATATATATATATATATATATATATATATATATATATATATATATATATTATATATATATATATATATATATATATATATATATATATATATATATATATATATATATATATATATATATATATATATATATATATATATATATATATATATATATATATATATATATATATATATATATATATATATATATATATAATCATGGCATGAGCTGAAAAGATTGTGGTTGCAATCCGTCCACCTAGCCCCTTCCAAGTTCCACCATGACATGGCTGATGTACCCTGGGTTGTCTCCCGATGAGGGAACTCCTCAACGGTCAACAGCAGAGACCCAAAATTTTGTATACGAGTTTCTATTTCGTTTTCGATAGTTTTCAATTTCGATTTCGTTTTCGATTTCGATTTCGGTTAATGTTTCGATTTCGATTTCGATTTTGATTTCGAATTTATTATCATCATCATCATTATCGGGAGGGGGGGGGGTGGTATGATTTATGAAATTAATATTTAGATGAATTTAGTTCCTGGCTACTTGACAGTAATGTGTTGGGGTGACACAACCGTTTTTTTTCAATGTTAGTGTTTTAGTTGTGTAATCCGCCAAAAAAACAAAATTAAAAAAGTTTGATAAATCAACACTAAGGAAACGGTCCGCAATTAATAACTAAATTTATAATTAAAAATATAAAATCTTTGAATAATATATTAACATGCTAAAATACCTAATTAGGTATAAATGAAAAATCCAGATAGTAAAAATATAAAAACTGACTAGTTAAAGAATAGTCAAATTACAAATATCAAATTACAACAACAAAAAAATACGAAAATGCTGGAGAATCAAAAACTCGCTTTAGTGGGAATAATTTTATTCTACTTCATATCGCACAATAGCGCGTGTGGCGCTTGATACGCCAGCTAGCCATCTCTGAATCATGACGCTGCCGTAGCGCTGTTCGTTCGCAGAAATCTAGCTGATTTTGAAGTGAATGGTGTGCATCATCACTATCCAACAAGATCCAGTAGCATGCTACGTTCGGTAAGTCATGCATTATCCAAGTCGGAGAGGCTAGCCTATATCGCCGGCCCAGCGGTTTACAACAAACTCAGCGAGTACATTAGGCAGGCGCAAACTCTTGACGTGTTCAAGAGACGCCGAGGTACCTTACATATAAGGCGTTTAACTCACTGGAGGAATATTACTCGAGTGAAGTCTAAAATGCTTTGGTGGCTAAATAATTTAATGATCTCTGCATTTTGTCTTGTACTTCTTCTTTTTCATTATTCTAGTGGTTTCTCTTCTTGTATTTAATGATCTCTGCATTTTGTCTTGTATTTCTTCTTTTTACATTATTTTTGTGTTTTTTCTTCGTTTTGTTTTGTTTATTTTATCTTTTCTTTACAACAAAAAAAATGATTGTTTCTAATATGTATGAATGTTTTGAATCTGTATCTGACTTGTATACAAGTATACTAATAAAATGAATATGAATATCAACCGAGCATAGAGAAAAAAAACTTTCAGTAAATTTGAGTTGATATCAAAACTTAGAACATTAACATCTAACCGAAAGTTGGTGGTGGTATCCACTATGATGCTTTAAGTGCTACCCTTTTAAGCGGTATCAAATTTCCGTCTGCCAGCCACGTGACGATTCACGTACAATACAATACTCTTTTATTATTTATTATACGCCTGTTAACTTGCCGCTCCGCTGACACTATTAGACACTTTATTCCTTCTTTTATATAATGCAATCCACAGAGTAGACTGACAGTAAAAGTGGATTGGTTTTTTATGTCGTTTTTTTATTTGGTTGCGTTATATAGGGAGAGCACAAATTTCATCAATCGCTAGGATATCCCTGACAATTTAATTGTGTATATTTTCCATTTTGCTGTAGATTATCGTAAATTACAAATCATATGAAGTGAAATTAAATTATAAGAATAGTTATATAAAGATCTAAAGTTTCATGTGAATAATAATAATCCTCTATATCTTATGCGTAATACGCGTAAAAATATCTATAAAACGAGAAAAATGGCTTTTCAATCTTTAACATATTAAAATCTATATATCAATAAATTGATGAATCATCTAATAGAGTTAAAGATCATTAAAAAATAACTAATTTTTCAATAAATTTCAGTAAAAAATTGGTTAATTTTCACCTATAATCAATACACTCTGAAATGTTTTTATATATTTTAAAATGCTCTTCGTCATTAAGATTAAAAGATATATATTTAACGACGAATATTTTACATGTGTAAGAATATACTCGATTTACCCTTGTTAGGTTACGACTATATATGACTTATAAGGGACTTGTTGACTTATACTTGTTAAGACTGTATATGATTTTATCTACCATAAAATGAATATATTTTGGGATTTTTAAAAAGTCTCTTGTCTCTCGAGTACTAAAATATCCTCGTGCCTAAAATATTACGAAGTCCTTATTAGTTATGAAACGTTAGGAAATCGAGAGGCTAGATACCCAAAATTTCACAATTAATTACTTTCCTTAGTAAAATAAAAATAAATACCGTTACCGTAGCAGCTGAGCCGCCCCACTTTGGGATAACCCTTGGATCGCCAAATAAATATTGCCGAATGGCACAATCTTTTATTTTACCAATAATTAACTACACTAATGTGGCTTACCTAGACGCGAATACGGAGCTAATCAACCTCCCCCACCACCATATAAATGAGAATATGCCTTAAAAGAAAGTCGGAGACGGATAAATAATCAGTCACATACACACATATATACACAATCACACATAAATACACACTCAGACACGCCTATTAATATTACAAAAAACGGGTAACTACTAATACATTCACATTTATTAAAATATGACAAACAGAAAAAAGTAGTTGTCTAGTAGTTGGCAATTTCTTATTCTTTAAGATGGAAAATAGCTTTTGTACCCACTTTCTACCCTTTACCCAATACACAAAAAATAGGTCATACGTGGAAGTAATTCCTACAAAGACGGGATTGATTATGTTAGTTTATTGTTGGTGTATTTTTGACATACTAAAAGTCTGGAAAAATCTAACTTTGCCAAATGTGTTTTTTGGCCGCTATCTTGAAAAAAATCGTGTTTAGTGTCAAATTACGGAAAATTTTATGCCGAAAAATATTACAATACTGATTTTAAATAATAAAAATGAAACACAAAATTGTGGTCGAAAAACTGAAAAACCAATTAACATAAAATAACAAAATAGTGACAGAAAAACTTACATTTTACGAGAAAAGTTTTATCTAATAGTCTTCTTCACTTGTTTTCAGCACATTATTTGTGCCATCTCTATCAGAGCAGTTACAACATAGTACATTCCACACCATAGCTTTGACACGTATATCTACCACTACCACACGGCACATTTGTATCCGTTTTGCAGGTGCATCGGATCATGTTTAATAATATCTCTGGTGCAGTGCTCCTTTCTCATGTTTTGGACATGTTACACGTTATGGGCTACATAATATGGTCTGTAGTTGGTCTACTTTGGGATTGGCCATAATTGTATTCATACTTTTCCAACAAAGACATTATAAATGTACCCGGAGATGATGATAAACAGTAGCATCTTCTGTAGGTGGCAATCTTGCAATAATAAACTGACTCTTGGCAGTTGTGTTTTTTTTCCAAGTAGAGATTATATCGTAGTAGGTTCAGAATATCTGTTTGGATATTCACCGTAAAATGTTAAAAATGCTTTGCTGCCAATATCTGTGAGATCCTTTGTGTTTGCATTTTCTGATCCAAACTGAGTAGCGCAAATGGTAAATTCCTCATATTTTCAATAATGTCGATATGCTCCCCATTTACTTTTAATATTTTGCTAATTTTTAAAATTATTTTAACCGAAAATTTATAAAAAAAGTGTACTATGTAAGAAATATAAGAGACTGTAGTCTAGTGGAGCTGATAAAATCCATCAAATCTGTACTTTCTTTGCTTCGCAAATAATGATTAAGTATTTGCTCTTTTCTACACTGTATTATTTATATCAACATTGTAAATTTTTATTTTGGATTTAAATAAATAAAAAAAATTAAATTAAAAATAAGGAGCTCGTGATGTCGCATCCAGTTAAAGCATGTGAAATGAATATTTTTGCATCCCTTTTCGCCAAGCTTACGCTGCATCGATTTAATATCACGTTTTTAATACTGACTGCAAACAAATATTTCTTGTATTATGGAAATTCAAAGTACTGGTGGTGGCAAAAAATATTGGTGTCGTCAGCAACGACTATTACATAATTTTGTTCTGTTAAGGTCAGTGAAGTTTTTACTATAACTATTATTAAAATAATAGATTTTACAATTCCTTAATATATAAATAAGTCTTTAAAAATGTAGGTGAATGCATAAATAACTAAATTATATTAATAATCACATAAAAATCCCTTTAACTGTAAGCGTCCGATATCTGCCTGTGCTTATCGAGCCTTCCGGTACTTAAACTTCATATGCTAGAATGGTCTCGGAAAAAGCACGAAATCTTTTCTTCTTACGCTGAGTGCGTCACATTGAATGGGCCATTCGATTTCCAGTTCTGAGCATTTTTAACACGGGACTTTTCGTATCCCAGATCACTTGACGCGTCTCGCGCATGGGCAGCAAAGTACTTCACGGAGGCAGAATGAGTGGCGCTTCTGCGTAGTTAACGCCCACCCCTGATTGATGACACTCAGAAACCGAGTAGATCACAGGCATTCCTACCACATGTAAAGGTCTTGACTGATTTTAAAGAAGTACTTATGATGTTATTTTTTCTAAATATAAAAACGATCTTCAAACCGACCCAAAATATAGCTTGATCTCTGAGGCCTCATTAAAAGGATGTAATAGAAATAGAAATAGAAATAGAAATAGAAATATTTTTATTGTCCGAAATTGTGGTGGTACATTTATGGTGATAATGCGTAAAACTATGTATCTCACAATTACCTGTTATTAAAACAGATTGACAAATTTACTTATCTGCTAAATTGACTTATCTGCTAATTATAATATCTTATTAAAAATTGTAATTATTTCACTGGTTTAACATGAAAAAATCTAAACAGACCGGATAAGTAGAACTAACAGTAGAAGACCATTAGAAAAAATAATTCACCAATAATATAAAAAATAAAGAAAAAATCAAAATCAAGGAATAATCGAAATTCCGCCTATAAATACGAAATGTATATAATTTAAAATGTACCAGTAGAAAACAATTAATAAAAAATAATTCACCAATAATATAAAAAATAATGAAAAAAATCAAAATCAAGGAATAATCAAAAATCCGCCTATAAATACGAAATGTATGTAACTGAAAATTTGTAATCTTCCTAATTGAATTATTGTAAAAACAAAATGAAAATGCATGCCTACAATATAATATTATGAGAAATATTCGTTTAATGTGTAAAAGCTTTTATCGATAAGCCATTTTTTCAACGCTGCGGTAAACCCTTTTCCTTTTATTTCTTTGATATTTGGGTGCTTGTAGCTCATGTTTATTTCGTGTGTTATAGCCGTGTTCAACATTGTTTGTTTTGAAATACTGATCGTGGGCCCTTATAAATTTGCAGGTTTCCAAGATGTATATCGATATAAACGTTAGCACAAACGCCTTTTTAAATAGTGGTTTGCAGCTGTCAGTCTTTGGAATTCCACATATTATTCGTAAGCATCGTTTTTGTACTATGAATATTTCCTCTGCGTTTACCGAATTGCCCCAAAACGTAATTCCATATTTTATGCAGGCGTAAATATATGCATAATATGCCATAAAGGCTGTTTTTTTATCTGTAGTTCGTCTTAAAATCCTTAGAGCGTAGCAAAATTTCGAAATTTTTATTTTTACATCTTCGACATGGGCTTTCCAGTTCAAATTACAGTCGATTGTTATCCCTAGTAATTTGAATTTTTGCACCATATCAATAACCTGAGCGTTATGTTTAATTTCGAATTTGTATTTTTGTGCTTGATAGGAATGAAATTGCATACATTTTGTTTTTTCCGCATTTACACTTAAGTTATTTGACCCTAACCATTCAGTTACTTCTATAAAGCTTGTGTTTGCGCTGCTTTCCACATCAGCTTTAGTATGGCCCCCAATTAAGATAGAAGTGTCGTCGGCGAATAGGATTATTTTCTGTTGTGTCGCTAAAGGAAGTTCGTTTACATATATTATAAACAGCAGGCAACTGAGGACGCTTCCCTGCGGAATGCCATGCTGTGATCGAAGCCATTTTGATCGTACAGGTTCTACCATCTTTTTATTGCTATTAAAGTATGTAATTTCAACGCACTGCTCCCGTTCAGTAAGGTAAGATTTTAACCAATCATAGGCTTTGCCTCGGATTCCGACGTTGTAGCATTTCTCTAAGAGTTTTTCGTGTAGTACACAATCATATGCCTTAGATAAATCTAGCAATAACCCCAGGGTGACATGTTTATTATTTAGTAAATTTAGAATTTCATTAGTATATTGAAAGACAGCTAGTGTAGTTGACTTGTTCTTTCTAAATCCATTTTGATTTTCCGAAAAAATATTATATTTTTCAAGGAAACTATATATTCTAGTGTAGACGGTCTTTTCGTATATTTTCTCAAAAGTTGATAGGAGAGCAATCGGACGGTAGTTTGAGGGGTTCCTACTATCCCCTTTTTTAAAAAGTGGCCTAATAATAGCTCTCTTTAAATAAGTAGGAAATATACCTTCTTGAAATGACTGATTTATTAGCAGCGCTAAAGGTGCTGATAATTGGTCAACACACGACTTGACCACGCTGGTCGGAATTTCATCATAGCCAAAAGATTTCTTATTTTTTAGCCCCTTAATTATAGTAGATATTTCTTTTTCATCAACCGGATTTAAATATATAGAATTACTTACGCTATTTGTTGGTAATATTTGTTTTCCGTTTGAAGGATTAGCTGTCTGTTTATATTTTCCAACGGTAATAAAAAAATTGTTAAATTCTCTCGCTATTCTTTTTGGCTCGACTGTGGGCATGTTTTCAATGTTTATTTCTAAATTTTTTTGTTTTATTTCCTTTGATCTTCCACTATGATCTTTTATAACTTGCCATGTTGACTTCACTATGTTTTCTGATTTTTCAATATTTTTTTTTATAATGTAACTTTTTTGCACAATTTATAGTTTTTGATAGTATTTTTTTATATGTTTTGTAATGATCAGAAATTATTCTACTTTTTGCACTCCGTTTCAAAATTAAAAGCAAACGTTTATTTTTACATGATATTTTTAGACCTTTCGTTAGCCAATTCGCTTTTTTTGTCGAATTCGCACTACAGGTTTGGTTTGGAATATTTTCTTCTAAACAATTATGAATTTTTTCGCTAAATACTTCTATATTTTCATCTACATTTTTAGTATGTATGTTTAAATGTTCTGACCAATTAATATTGGCAATAGCATCACGAAATTTGCCAATATTTAATGCGCTGTATATACGTTTTCTGAACTTCCATCTTATTTTATTATTCTTTTTATTAAGATTTTCTAGCTCCGGGCAAAATGTTTGAGAAGTGTGATCCGAAAACCCCAGATCCAAAACGTTTGTTGTAAAAGTTTCCGCATTTGTTAAGAAGTTATCGATACATGTTCCTCCAGACAGTGTAATTCGCGTTGCCTGATTACGAATTCCAATTTTTAAATTATATAATTGTCTCAAATTTAGAAATTTTTTAACATGTACATTATTATTTAAGATATCAACATTATAATCTCCCGCAATAATGACGGTTTTGCGAATATTTCTCATTAATATTTGTTCGAGAAATTGTTCAAATTTAACAAGAAACGTATTAAAATCTCTTTCAGGTCTATATATGCAAACTAAAACTATATTAAGGCTAGGAATTTCGACTCCGCAACATTCAAATATAAATTCCTCACTAAGTAACGATATATCCGGTCGGTCGATATACTCTAAACATTTCTTTACGAATATACATACGCCTCCATGGATGTGCGATTTACGGATGTATTTTGCTCCCATTTCATAGTTTGATAGTCGATATAGTTCCTCTTCTCCAGGTCGCAGCCAATGTTCGCTCAGACATATTGCATCAAAAGAATATGACGTTTCCAGGAATGATTCTATAATATCCATTTTGTTGCGTATGCATTGTATGTTTGAATGAATTACGCTAAAAGAATGACTATTGAAATGTCTCATCGCATTGTTTGATGTCTCTTTTCTTGTGAATCGGTTTGCGATTCCTTTTCATTTTATAATCTTTGGTACCCATCGCGGTCGGTTCGTTTGTCGCTGAGCTGTCAGATTCCGATAGTAATGAAGTTAGCGCATATTGATTGCTTCCAGTTGTACCAGTCGAAGAATGATTATTTTCAGGCGTTATATTGGCCAACTGGCGATCTTGAAATAATAAACTGCGTCTTATGTCATATTTATTTGCGGCGCCATTATTGTGAGCTGCTTTCTTCACTCTTTCAGTAACGTGAGAGACGTTTTCCCGTTTCGATGGATGTGTAGATGAAAAAAACTTTGACAGTTTTTCGTCTATAGTGGTGTTTCTTACAGAATTCTGCGCATGAAGTGCTGCATGCTGCATAGATAGTGATTGTGGAGTTTCCGTGTTGTTTTCAGTTTCTTGACACATACGAGTCGTCCATTCTATGCCGTCGATAAAAAGTTTATTGTCCCTGATGTACGCCCTTTTACCCTCGTTTCGCGCAGATTTGCAATGCTTTAAAAGATAATGTCTGTTTTTTAATTGTTCATCAGTATAGTATTGCGATACGTAAAGACCCGTATTCGCAAAAGCATTTGGAGTTATTCAGGATATATTGCGCTGTGCGTTTACTTAGGAGTTCTATACATATTGGCCGTTTCCCCTTTCTGTATCCGATGCGATGTAGTTCTTCGATATAATAGTTAATATCTATATTCAAGTGGCGTTTAAAGATATCGCAAACCACCTGAAACAGCTGACTTTCTTGTTCGTTTCTCTGCGGATCATGTAAGCCGTACAAAACGATCCTTTTCGAAAAAAGATCCGCCTGCATTGTTGCTTTTAGAGATTGAAATTCACGATTAAGTGTTTCATGTTTTGATTCGATGTCGCATTATTTCTTTGTTATTTCTGGTAGATTGTTATTCTTTAATTGATTTTTTACCTCATTTACCATTTCAATTAGTATATTTATTTTATCCTCCATTGTGAACTGTCAAACTGGTCACAGTCTTTAAAATGGTTTTTAAGAGAAAGGTGAGTTCGGTACTAACTTAGGGTATTCGTAGATTTTAATATTTCTTCGATTGTTTTTGAATAGGTACTTCGAATATTTTTCACTAATATTGATTAAATCACATAAACATTTAACATGAAATAATATTCAAGTCGGCACACGCGTAACGTAAGAATAGGAATAAATTTATAAATAACACTACAAAAGCCGGGTGTGTATAAAATCGAATGCAGTTGTGGTTTAGCATACGTTTCAATCGATACGGCACATAGCCACTCGACTGATGGAATACATCAACGCTGTAAATACGTTCATCGAGTGTAAAGAACATTTTTACTTTCCCCGCATGACCCGGAAAGCCATGGAAATAAGAAGAACCCCGAAATTTAATAGTGATGACGGTTTCAAACTCGTCACTACTTGGAACCCTCTTGTTAAAATGTTCTCAATACCCATCGCCGAGCGCAAGGACGTAACACAAGATACAGTGATTCTTGTGTGCACACGGGATTTTCAAAATTTGCATCGAGCTCGCGCCCCGCCACCGTTGAAATCTGCGTAGTAACAGCAGCAGTTTGCTGCCTACCGCAGAACAACGGATGATGATTGAGAGCACTTCAGTCTACCATTGACAACGGTGGTTGCAACACCGCCGAAATGGCGAGTGCTCCAAACTTCAGGCGGTAAATTTTTATCTTATTTATATTGCTGCAGTATCTTAGCTACGTAAGGGAGCAGCAGTGAAATATGTGTCTGTCAATGTTGACCCCATTGTCTAGCAGTCGGCGGCCTTTTCCAATATACTCTGTATCGGGTGTGAAAGGAAAGACGGATTAACCCACTGATTCTTTTCGGTAATCAAGGACATAATGTGAAACTCTAAGTCTATGTCGGTTGACACAATACCACACAGATGGTTGGAGTTTACATCGACTTAAGAAGATGGCGTGTTTGGCAATGGTCGCCAAACTGAAGAACATATTCTGAGGTCGTCTCCGGTTCTATCGGTCATTAGGAAGAAGGTTCTGGATGCGGTCGGTGGCCACGTCATTCGGTTTCCTATTTGGTACCCTCGAGCTGGTCGGTAGTGCGAATTACTTTGTGGCTTTTCGAGAGTTTGTGGCTCACTGGGTTGCATCGTTAGATGAGCTGAGTTAGAGTGACGCAGTCATGCTTATGGTTTTGTGCCTCTTCGTTGACATGATGGCTTTTGCCATAAACCTAATTATGTATATGTAAAGTAAAATCCCTCATTTGGAGAAATGCTTATGTTTAAAGGAGATATATGTGGACAACTTTTCACCGTGCTAAATAGATTTAATTGGAGCCCCTTAGTCACCGGCGAACGATCACCCTTCATCAAGCTATCCAAAAAACAAGCTCATCATTTTGAAAAACAAATTATCTTCAATGGAGCAGAATTGATTGATTTTCACAAATCACATTTATTAAATCGGCGAATGCCGTTTCTTAAATATAAGATGGCGGTTCGAACTATTTGTTTTTTAAAAACGTATCCACTATTTGAAAAGATGTAAAAGGACGCTGCGCTCGTTATCAACCAGCCAATAAATTAAAATAAAAAAGCTTGATATATTCATTTTTATGGAAGAAACCAGTCGACTCTTCATTGTGGATTAAGAAGTTTTTACTTATCTAGCAACATAGGTACATGTATTATAAATAGGATAGAAAACGAATTTACCGCGTGAAATTTGTAGGACCCGACGTTTCGGTGACGTTGCAGCCGTCGTTGTCTAGGGTAGACTGAAGAGCTGTCAGTCCGTTGTTTTGCGGGTAGGCCGCAAACCGCTGCCGCCACTGCGTAGGTTATAACGGTGGTGGGGGGCCGGGCTCGGAGCGCGGGAATTTTATTAAAATCCGTCTTGCACACAACACTCACTGTATCCTGTTTTACGTCTTTGCGTTCGGCGTTCGGCGGCGGGAACATTTTAAGAAGAGGGTTCCACGTAGAAGAGAGTTTGTAGCCGTCATCTCCCGCCGCCGCCGAACGCCGAACGCAAAGACGTAAAACAGGATACAGTGAGTGTTGTGTGCAAGACGGATTTTAAAAATTCCCGCGCTCCGAGCCCGGCCCCCCACCACCGTTATAACCTACGCAGTGGCGGCAGCGGTTTGCGGCCTACCCGCAAAACAACGGACTGACAGCTCTTCAGTTTACCCTAGACAACGGCACCTGCAACGTCACCGAAACGTCGGGTCCTACAAATTTCACGCGGTAAATTCGTTTTCTATCCTATTTATAATGTCAAACAACCGCGATAGTCTTCGATTTCATATAGGTACATGTAGATTACAATTGTGTAGTATAATAAGTTTTAATAAAATATTTTGAGAGAATTCGCTTGGAGGATGATTCTTTGTGTCATCATCCTCTCACATTTTTAAAATATCTCAATTAACATATTTTTAATAAAATATATTTAATCTATTAGTAAACTATACCTATTGAACTCATAAATAAACTCTGGTAGCCTTCAGCTACAAATTCAAACTACTTTACTTCGCTATAATTAAATTTCACTTATTATGTATTTCACTTTTCGCAAAATAAAATGTCACCCTTTGAGAACCATAAGGTTTGCAGTAGAGTATGGAATTTTCTAAAACATAACATTGTTAAAGCGCGATGTAAGTAACATGAATGTGAAGTTTAGTGAAAATTGGTTGAATAGATTTTGTATAAATTGATGGCACATATTGTGGTCCATAAGAGTATACTAATAAATATGATTTTATTAATTTAATAAGAGTCAGTACGTACTAAAAAAATAATATCGATTTGGAAAAGTTGCGATTTATATTTTATTTTATTATTTAAATTCTCAGACCTTCGTCATTAGAGTTCGTTAGTCATTTGCGATGTTTAAAAAAACGATATATATTTAAAACAATAATTTAATGGTTTTACCAATATTAAGAGACTTATGTCTTAATAACATGGAAAAAAGGTAATTCATAAATTATGTGTGTTTGATAATTTATAAAATGTTTTGTAAAGTTACGGTTTACATACGTCCCATGGTCCTTACGGGGGAAGCCTGGTTTAGAAGGCAAAAAACATGCCTCTCATGTTTTTTTTACTTATATTTGAAATCTGATCATGAAACTTTTATAACAGTTTGATTAACATTATGAAAAATAGAAATATTTTTTGCAACAGTAAAAAAAAACTATTTTTGATGTTTCTACCGCTGTAGAAAAAACGGTCTTTGTTTGCGCCGGTAATAGCGAGCGTAATTTTGCCTAAAACAAAAAAAGTCAAATGAGATATTAATTTTTGCACGTGTATTATCTAGATGAACAAAAAAAAAACAGAAACTTATTATTGTTATAATTTTAAGGATTTAAAGAAATAAAATCGATTTTCGCCCCAAAATTTTGAGTTTAACTAGTAAAAAAATATATTAAAACTTTTTTTTATAATCTATACATTTTTTGGATCGATCCGTCTAGTAGTATTTTTTATCGCCGTCGCAGAACATAAAAATATGGCTTTGAGAAAAACGTGTTTAAAGTTTTCTTTAAAGAACACTTACAGCAATCAGCAACTATTAGCGATTCCAGAGGTAAAATATTAATGAATATATTTCAACTATAGTTTTGAAGAATAAACATGAAAACATGTTTTTTTTGGCCGTCTAAACCAGGCCCCCATTAAAGGGTTAAACCGCTATTGTTCTGCCATAACCGCTATTGTTCTGGTAAAAACCGAAACAATTGCATATAATTTTATAGCTCACTTACTCGTATTTTCTATGGGCCAATATTCTTTCTTTAAGGCATACTGTTTTATACACTGTATACTTTTAATAAATTGTACAGAGCCTTCAGGTTACTTGCGGCTCTAAAAATACAATGTGAAAATAAATGCTTTATCGTATCAAAACCAGGTCTCTCGTTTTACTGCTTTGTTTCGGAATGCCGCATCGGAATCTATTTACATTATTACGCTTGGGATATATCGGAAAACGTTTTTTTATAGGCACTGTGAATATATTCACGTTTCAGATTGAGGATCGGGTAGCCGAATAGTTGTTTCAAGAGCAGATGCCGTAAGGTTAACGACTACCCCCGCTCTATAGGAAACATTGCTGTTTCCAGACTCTCTTGGCTGTTAGTCGCAATGGATTGCGCAATCGATTGGATGACGCCGCACGGTGCGCAAACCGTCCAGGAGCGCCCGAAGGTTGACTCCTAGGGAAGACTGGCCCGCAGGCCAGCGTCCTATTCTAGCTTGCACTTCTGCGTGGAGGCCGCCGAATGGGTGTTGACCCGTGCGTTTGACCGACCCTATACAACTGTGTCTTAGTGGCCAAACTGCAACAGAGCCAATTAGCTTCCCCATTAGCTACCATACTGAGGTCAGTCATAAAAGGTTGAAATTAAATGACAAAACGCTTTTTTCCCCGCAAATATTTTAACGTATCCCTGGGACTGAAGGTCACAGCGCCTGACGTTGCTAATCATATTGAACTTGCGTGTTTTTCTGCTTTTGTCATCGAGCAGGAGGGTGGGGGTCCGATAGGGGTCTCGAATAATTGAGGGATGTCAATTGCTACGGGCGAATCTGCCACCCCTGAGAGTTATGACGATACTTGTCATTCTGTCTTCCATGGATTGAATGCAAAGGCCTCGAAGACAAATACAATCCACAGTCGAACTACGCTAACAGCCCATAAGACTCATAGAAGAATGTTGGGAGAACATTGGGGCCCTAGCCAAAAGTCATCCTTTGGCTTTACAAAGCAATACGCAAACCTTGTTAGGAAGTAAACGAAAGTAAACGAGAGTTTATCAATGCAAATATATCTCATCATGTACGTGCATGATCACACGAAGAGGAAATACAACAACCAGAATATATACATATGCAGACAGCGAAAAGGCTCTAAAAGCATTAAATACTAAAAACGTTATATCGAAACCGGTCTGGGATACCGCAAAATCTAGTCTTCCAATAATATAGTAACCCTGGCGTGGGTACAGGGGCATAGACTACATAAGGAGGGATTAGATGGCCTGGCCAGGGAGGGGTCATCTTAACCCCTCCTGGACTCACAACCGGCCATAAGTTTGTCAAACTGAATCTTCCCACCAAAAAGTGGCTGAAAACAGAACAAGACATCTACTACTGGTGGGAGGTGCCCGGAATGAGACAATCGAAATTATTTGCATATTCCGACCTTCTTTGCATACTACCGCTTATGAACCCCTAAAAATCATCATTAGGTGAAGACTTCGGTACGTATACGAAATTATTTGCCTACCATCATTATGCCGAGTAATATCACAATAATAAAAACAAATTTTGTAAGGATGCGCACGACGGCCATCGATACGGCAATAGTGCGGTAACGCATGTGTACCTGCGGTTAAAATAAAATATGTTCTGCAGTTAAAATACTAAGTTAATATATTTTATATTGTTTTTTTTCTGTTTTTTTTCTTAAATTATATTTTAAAAATATAATTTAATTTGTTTTTTTTCTGACACAACGGCGACACTCAAATAAGACTCAGGAAGTCTAGCAAGGCAGGCTCGGTTTTTTTATCTATCACTTTACTCAGAACATTGGGAAAACAAACTTTTACATTTAATTTATTTGCAATTTAGCCTGGGCTCAGACCGATGTGTGCCTAAATTTAGAATCATATAACGGTAATTTCTGGGTTGTGAATTATATCGCTTTGTGCCCTTGCATTTAAATGCATATGTAACTAATAAATAAATAAATAAAATAAATTACGATGCAAATATTTTGCTTTTGTTTTAAATTAAAGATTCTTATTTATTTGTATATGCGTATTTGTGGTCATTATGTTGGTATTTTTATTGGCACCTTAACACCATTACCATACACCATGGGCCATTACTAATGTCAATTTTTCACGTTGGGCTAGTTTTGAGACTATCAGGGAAGCTTTTTTATTCAATATATTTCATTTATTCATTCGTTCATATTACTAAATCCCTAAAAATGCCTTTCCAAATTCAAAGAACGACCCTTCGCCCAAATTGAACCGTCTATTCAGGAATATTTCATTATCCCCCCCAATGGGTAAGTCACGCGCTGTCCGCCACTTTGTATGGTTTTCAGGATCGCTGTGGGTAGATTGGCTGAAAAAGCGGTCTTTCCCGCACAAAAGGACACCTTTTTTGTCGGCAACGCTTGAAGGTATTGAATTCTAGCGATGTATCCAGAGCTGAATTCGTATTACATTTTATTTTATTGTAGAAATAAACATATTTAGGAAAATAAGATTTAATATCTACTAAACTAACAATCACCATTAAGACTCAGTGACAGGCAAACGTCACTTCTCGTGGTGGTGATATTATTTTTTTATTCATAGAAATGCGCAGCTTTATTAACACTATTGGACACATTAATATTCCATTTCTTTTATTTTTATTTATTCGAGAAAATATATAAGACTTTTTTCAATACAATGACTGCGTAACTCCTCATTAGGCAGTAAAGATGGACATCGAAGAAAAAAAACATCGATTTAAGAGGCCGTATACGAAATCGATGTGGGCCGTGATACCTCTATAATCAATGGTATAATATAACTATAGGTAGGTAGGATTTTCGGAGCCAAAGAGATACGTCCACTCTTTAGAAGCGCTCGGCGGGGACTAGCTGACTTGAGGCGTGAATCGTATCATAGGCGAGTATCATAACGCGAGAATTAGATTGTTTTAAAAGACTTTATTGCCAATTTTAATTAATGTTTTGCATTTTTTTTTGAGGAAATGGATTGATATTGAACTAAAGTTTATTTCTGTTGTTTATATTTTATGAACGAGAGTTCTAAAAGGCCAAAATCAAAAGCATTGCTTTGCCCATTTTCTAAAAAATTTGGTCAAAATTAAATATTTTTTTTATCAACAATTTTATATGAAAGTAGTAAAAAGTGATTCACTTATTATATAGAGGACTTTCACAACAATACATTAAAAAAAATGTATACCTTTTAGATGTCAAAACGATTCGTAAATATGTTATATTCTAAACCTCTTACAGCAAAAATTCACAAACAGTCGCCGGTTTAAGGTCAATTAATCAAAATTCTTTAATAATTTTCAAAATAGTAGCTCACTCATTAGACAATAATATAAATGATCTTTTATGTTGTGCAATAAAACTTATAGAAATACAGTATTTTAACCTTAAATTCACGTCTGCAAAATTACGTAAATTCACGAAATGCGCAAAATTTCGTGTACGGCCTCTTAACAATCCACACCAATTTAGTATCGTAAACATTGATGGTCCAAAAATATCGTTAGCAAATCATTGATGTTTAGATCATCTAAACATCGATATTATCTTTAAGACTAAGCAAAATAAGACTAACATCGTTCGTTAGTCTTATTTTGCTGACAGTCCCTATATGTTTTCTATTAATAAAATCAATAATTAAAATGAACACAGTGATACTATGTGTAATCCGACAAATTTAAAAATAAAACAATTAAAGAAAGTAATTACATCTAAATTAAAAACAGGAAATATCATTTTCAAAATTCGCCGGTTAAAATGTTAGGAAATAATAACTTCGATAAAATATTATTATTCATATTATATGGAGTAAAAGAAAACGTAATGTATAGAAGACAAATATCAAAGAAGAAACATCGATGGTTCCAAAACATCGATAAGGCCCCATTGATGTAAAAATCATCGAACATCAATCCCTCACCCTCGATGATTAAGATATACGGACATCGATATCCATCCCTACTAGGCATCGCTTCTTCCAAAAAACATTATTTATATATGATATCAATTTAAAATGTAATTTTATGAAAAAGATGTTACGAAATTGTAATAGTATATATAATGAAAAAAAACATACAAAGTAGTCATTAAAAATCAATATAATTTTTAATTATAAAAGTACTTGAGTACAAAATAAATCCATATTCACAATATATAAATAAATAACTTCTGGGGGGTGAGCAGTGGATTCCGGACTTACGAACCGGCTGTGGTAGGTTTAGGACAGCTGTCTTGCCACATGTGAGCGTTCACCTTGCCACCCATTCACTCCCCCTTCGAAGCCATAGAATTTGAGATGCGCAAATCGCAGTTTTAGATAATTTTTCTAAGAAAGAGTTGATTATTTTTCTGGAAAGGCCAAGATCTTTAAAGAGGTGAAATAGAGATTTAGCTGGCAGGCCACGAGCGCCAACTTCCACCGCGTGAAGGTGAACAGTGAAGCCGTTCCGGGTTACGGCATTTGCGAGATCATGGTATTTATTTAATTTGTACTCGTGGTCTTTTGGGATATTTGATTCCCATGGAACAGTTAATTCTACAATAAGAGCCACCTTCCGAGATAGAGAGTAAAGAGTTATATCTGGACGGAGGGCTGTGCATCCGAGACTTTCAGGGAATTTATACTGCTTAGAGACCGAATCAACCTCCAGAATCCAATCTGTAGCTTTCTCGATTATTGAGAAAGGTTTTGTAGTTAAATGTTTTTTGCCTTTAGAGCCATCCCGCACAAACTGTATTGGGGGTTTGGAGGATACTGTCAAACCCTTGTTGGCACGAGCCACTGAGAGACTAATTACCTCGCGAATAACAGCGAGAACTTTGTCATGGCGGTAAGTGTACCGTCCTTGATCTAAGGCCACCTTGCAGCCAGCTAGAATGTGTCTAGCTGTGCAAGGGGTATTGCTACAGAGGGGACAAGAACTATCCTCGGCAAAGCTCCAACGAGCGAGGTTACTGGGGTCTGGAAGTGTATGCTGAAAGGCATTCAAATAAAATTTCAGCATCTCTGGCGTCCAGTCATAGACCATTACCTTCCAGTGCATTGGAGGCGGAATGCAAAAGTCCCCAATTGTTGTCCAATCATTCTGGCATTGAAGGCCAATAGCATGAGCCATACTCTTGCTGTCGTAATCTCCCCGCAAAAGAGACTTCTTCAAGTCCACGTCGCTCGTGGTTGTACTGCCATACCCCAGACCAGTGCCATTCTGGCTGATTCCAGTAAGGAACTTTTTGTGGAAGTCTACGCGGGCTCGTAGATCATTTGAATCACTACGGCCACTTATTACGTGCTTCGATATTGCCGGATCTTTGGAATTGCACAGAATCGAATTTTTGGTTATTCTGGAGTTGGCGTAGAGCAGAGAGGGCAGTTTAAGCGCTAGCCCAAAATTTTGTTTGGACCTGAAGAGAGTCGAGGGGTCAGCTGGTTTGGCTAAGGACAGCCAGGATTTTAAACTAGCTGTCACCAGCGCATCTAGACGGGACAGTTGGGTTTTGGTAAAATCGTAAATAAGAAAGGGCCATGACAAATGTGACGTTAAATAATTGTCATAGATCCAGGCCTTACGAGGGCCAGAAATTAGCAAGGCATCTATTTTCGCCAGGCAACTTTTGAAATGCTCTATAACATGATCGCCCGAGACGTCTTTTCCCTGATGGGTGATTTTTCTGCCGAGAAATTTGAAATGATTGTTTGGGTCTATAAGGGAGATAAGGGGTAATTCAAATAAAAAATCTGAATTCACTCTTGTATACATACACCGCGGAATTTAAATTGCGCACAACGTTTTAAGAGGTTATTCTACGCATTAAATAGATCACAACAATATTTCTTATATTTTTTCCCTTCGATATAAAGTAAAAAAAATATAATATAATGATTAGAATCACTCGACGTGAAGTCGCTCGTCTATTATAAATGTTTAAAGATTTATTGTGATTTTTTTACTAACATTACTTAAGATAAACACGCACGATTAATGGTAACATATTATAGGAAAATCCCTTTTATTTAAGTATCTAAATTAATGAGCAAACGTTAATATTACATTTGGAAACTTCTTAAACAGGAACAAGTAACATACCTTTTTCAACATGACATACAATACTGTACATAAACACCCAAGGTAGATAAACAATGTAGATAATCACCCAAGGTACCATGTTAACAAACAATTATATCGCAATATGTTGCGATTTAATTGCAATATAATTGCTATAGCGATGTAAAATATAGAGTCAAATAGTTGAAACCCCTTAGAAGTCACTAAAATCCGGCAAAATCCGCCTAGTTAATTTTTTGAGTTGTTATCTTTTGTTGATTTTTTTAGGAATTTTACTTATTACGATAACATCATGATCGGACTATGTAGTGCGCCACACATAGGATAGAAGCGAGAGATATTGACGGTAGTCTATACCCAAGAACTGAGATGGCATGGACTCAAAATGGTAATGATGATGATGATAACGTTGAAATGTTATAAATTCGGCACTGCACTGTCGAGATCTGTCGTATCTACTGACGAATTTCGCGTGGAATTCGAACTTCCGATTTATTATCCAGAAAAAGTAGCGGAGGGATAAATGATGCTATCGGGGAACTCTCCGGATTCTCGGGTGTGATATTCCCGAATAGTGTACCAAATAATAAGTCAGCGGATTTCGTGAAGATAAAAGATATTAAAATCTAAATGATACTGTTTCGACTACTAATGTTTAGCTGTATAATGATTCACTTATACGAGTAGGTATATTAGAAAATAGTATAAATTTGGTGATATTATTGTATAAGAATAGGAATAAGAAAAATAAGGGTTTCTTTCCTTACAGCCATTACCTACAATTGTGTAGGCATTAATTGACGAAGTGTATTAATTAATTAGTCGATAAGACATCTAAGAGTGTCAAAAGATATTTTATTTTGAATAATTTATCAGTAAAAATCAACAAAAAAATTTAAACAAAAGTAATGATTTTTTATTGATTATTCAATAATTTGTATAATTAGGAAGGGTTTCAATTCATTTACAATGTTCTTAGACTAATTATCAATAAGATTAAATATACTTTCTTTCTTAAAAGCGTTTTAAATGGGTGAGAATATGATGTCAGCAAAAGGATTTTTGAACCTCTTTACTGATTTTCACCTCGTAATTCTTATAATATTCAGAAGTTTAACATAATAATAAAACGAGTATGTACTTTAGACGTTTATCTAGCTAGCGGCATTTAATTTAGAGTTGTACTTGCTATATTTATTTATTTTATTAATTAACGCATTTACAAAGCTCATTTCTCTTACTAATATTTATATACCTAATATATTACTCATATTTGTAGTAATATTTTCATTTATTACATTTATTGATATTAAAAAAGATAACCACGGCCGATATGAGCATTAGCTTATGTGTACTGCTGCTGCCCAACTATGGGCCAGACCAGGACTTGTTCCAAGGCAGAGGGCTATTTCTTTTATTATGTACGTATTTTCGGCAAGTTTCCAAGAAAACATTACATATAAATAATAAATAATAATAACTAACTAATAATCATAATAGATCTGTATAGGAAATAATTAAAATAGTGTTATCGTGAAAATAGTGTAAGAAAATAAATAATCGTGTTAATGAAGTGTTAGATAATACTAACCAAAATAAAATAAAAAGATTTATCATAAGAATTTCATTCGTAATACTTCATAAATTGTGATACCATGAAAATATGTTTACTGGATTTACATGGTGCCGACCCTTAATGCAAATTTGGGCTCATACATCCGAGAAAATAATTTGGAGCCAAAAAAAAAAACTCGAAACACAGCGGTTTGGTAAAAAATATAACGATTATATTTAACTATAAGTAATCCAAGGCAACAAGTTCAAACCAAGGCAAAAAGTCGGATTACTTGTGAGGACGGTGTATTCATTTCACGGTATTTTTCGCATTAAAATTTGAAAATTGTGTGTATGTATATAAGTATATTATTTTCAAGGATTGGCTAAAATTTGTGTTTATCATTGTAGTCTATCTCTTTCTCTCGTCCCCCGCTTGATATATCTGTCTCTCTCTTATCTAGTAGAACATTTTAAAAAATATCGCCCCTAGAAGTTGGTGCCCGGAGCGGATCTCCCACCTCCGCCTCGTTTGAATTACGTCCAGTGCTCTAAGCCCTCTTTTTAAGGTAAGGCTAATATTGGAGCAACAAGTAAATCGCAAAGGTAAACAAACTCACCGGATCGGATGTTATCGTTTTCAGCGATTCACTGGGAGGACGCCGTGCGAAACGGGCGTCGCGACGCTGTCACTTTCCGCGCGCAACTGCCACTTCCGGCGATCTCCATGCCGTACGGGGGAGGCTGGGGGCGACGCTGCACAGTAGATCTTTTTAGTTGCCATAATATTTTTGGTTTATTAACACGCTTTTATTAGGTCGACCTGTATGTAACTAACTGGGCCCATGGTGAGGGTGAGGGCTAACGGGCCCATGATGAGGTGGCCACGATGACCCATGTGTTCAGGGTCGGTCACACTCACGGGTCAACACCCATCCGACGGCCTCCCCGCATGGGGTGCGAATCCTGGGTAGGATACTGGGTCAACCAGTCTCCCCTGGGAATCAAACCTCTGGCGCCCCTGGACGGTCTGCACACCGTGCGGCGCAAGCCAATCGATTGTGCTCTCCGACTAACAGTCGGGGGAGTCTGGGAACTGTATTGTTTCCTACAGAGCGGGGGTGGTTGTCTACCTTACGGCGACTGCTCTTGAAATGACCATTGGCCATCCGATCCCGGTTCAGAGTCGGGCAAAGGACGCCTTGGTCCGCGATAGATTCGGTTCACTCCGTTTCACCGCTTCGTAAGGGAGAGGACCGCGCAAGCGACCTCGAACTCGGAACCAATCGAGAGACCGGAGAAATCTGGTCACAATTGGAAGTGAGGGCGCGAGTATCTCGAGCCCGCCGGGTTTATTCCTGGCTAACTCGCGGTAAGGCGTTGGACTCTCACGGGTTGTGACGTAGCTGGACGTAGAATTGTACTGTCCAAAGTCTTCTACGTTCACTGCAGGGCGACAGAACGACTAATCG
Organism: Micropterix aruncella; assembly: GCA_944548615.1. Classification (NCBI taxonomy): domain Eukaryota; kingdom Metazoa; phylum Arthropoda; class Insecta; order Lepidoptera; family Micropterigidae; genus Micropterix; species Micropterix aruncella. The sequence goes on from OX155961.1 coordinate 18,278,077, forward strand.
TTAAAACGTCCTGTAGTGACAGGCTCGCCCGTTGTAGTCGACACCGCAAGATGTATGTAACTAACTATGTAATGGAATTTAATGTAACTCATTTAACCATCTTTCAAGGATCGTAGCGTCACGAAAATTGGCAGCTGTATGTAGTTCTGATGACAATACAATAATATGGTACTGTCGAACTGATCTGACGATGGAGTCGGAAGATATGAACTGGAACTTCATGATGGAACATCGTATCATAGCTGTGTTTGGACTTGTTAGAAAAGTCTTGGAATGAACTTTGACCACGATTGGAACTTTGACCACGACCATCACATCTGATGATGAAGCCGGAAGATAGGCACTGGCAATCCATGATGAAATATCGTATCATAGCCGTGTGTATGTGAATATCGTATCATAGCCCAAAAATGTTTTTGTGTTTTTTTAAACTATTAATATATTTTAATTATAATTTTATGATATAGTCTTTGATATTCGGGGATACAAAATAAATATGATATTGGTGAGTTATTTTTGTTTTTTCTCAGTACACATATCTGAATATTTTGATATCTTGGTTTTTTACGCCTCCGACCTTGTAAAATGTCATACTGATAGCCAATAATTTGAGCTTCGATATTCGGTGATACAAAATAAAAATGACATTGGTGAGTTATTTTTGTTTCTTTTTAATATAAATACCTGAATATTTTGACATCTTAATTTATACAGTCGCCAACCTTTTAATAGCTCCTACTGAGAGCTATTACTTTGATATTCAGATATACAAAACAAATAAATATATTAAAAAGGATAAAAAAACAACTGTCGTTAGAGAAATTAAACTACCTTTTATATTTAACATTATTTTTATTACATTTTTAATGAAATATTTGGGGTTTATGTATATCTTCAAATGCATACATGTATATTTCTGGGAAATACTTCATCAGACCTTACATTTGACACTAAACATGATATATTTATGTTTTTGACATTTGGACATTTGGATTTAGATAACTACTTACTTAATAATTATACAGTTAAGGTACCATGTGATAATGGGATTACATAGCGATTCATACAACATATAACATAAAGATTTTAACAATACGAGTACTTTTAAATCAATTCAAGCATTTCGAAGTTATAGTGGAATTAAGAAACGGAAAATATTCATAGATGAACCCTGAACACATTACACTCCTTTTTTGTTGGGCAGTCGTGTGGTACACATGATGTTAGTAAGTTATTTTTGTTTATTTTCAATATAGATACCTGAATATCTTGATTTTTGTATATTCACAGCGGCGGAGCAACGCTGACCATTATAGATAATATAATTTCTAACATCAGATCGGCGAAATAGCCCTCAAACTACAAGTGACATCAAACAACGGTCAATCTTGTGGAATTGTTCTAATTCCCAGTAGCATTGACTACATCTAACAGATCAACTAGAGCTGTCAACTACAACGGGCGAACCCGTCACCTCAAAAAGTTTTAACGATATTAGATCGTTATGTCTCCCGTGAGGGATACGTAGAAGCCTTGGGACGAAAACAGGCCTCTGTCTAGTTACGCCACTCGACCGTAAAAGACCAACGCCTTACCGCGGGATAACCAGGTTAATCACTCAGCGGGCCGACACTCGCGCCCTTACTTCCAGTTGTAACCATATTTCTCCGGTCTCCTGACCGGTTACAGGTCCGAGATCGCTTGCGCGGTTCTCTCTCTTACCTCGCGGTGATACGGTGTAGACAGATATATTCGGTAGACCAAATCTATCGCGGACCACGGCATCCTTTACCTGGCTGTTCACCCAGTATCAAGTAGCCGATTAGTCGTTTAAAAAGCAGTTGCCGTAAGGTTAACAACTATTCCGCTCTATATTAGATAGTACTGTTTCCAGACACCCCCGACTGTCAGTCGGAGTGTGAAATCCGAATTTGCGCATACCGTATGGGTCTTGACCCGGGCGTTTGACCGACCCTAAACACATGTGTCTTAGTGGCCTAACTGCAACAGGGCCCATCAGGTCCCTAGTTTGGTAGCTAGGATTTTATTACGAAACACAATGTATATACACTGCCCGGTGGCATAGTGGTTAGGTCACCTGATCTTACGTTGTAAGGTCCCGGATTCGATTCCCGGCTGGGTCACCATTTTCCGTTGGGATCTAATTAACGGAATTGCATTTTCAATTCTGTTGATCGAATTCAATAACAAGACACACACTTACACACATGTTACACGCATACATGCATATAAACACGTCATAGTACGGTTGGTTGTAAGAAAATGTCATATAACAATAAACCCGCCCATTGTGAAATTTCGCAATAAAGGGTAGAAACAAACATGTATAACATTCATAGTTTCAAACATTCTTTTAGTCGGCGTTCGTGGCGCTATAACCACGCCAATACGGTATTATATTTTGTAATAAAATAAATAAATAAAAATAAAATACAAACGGAGCTGCCATGGCATTCACCGACCGGATTCGGGCCCATCATTTTCACACTTCTGGGGGGTGAGGAGTGGATTCCGGACTAACGACCGGCTGCGGTTGTATGGTCAGTATTAAAAATGCCTTATACTCATGCAATTATAACGCGACTATCAAATTTGATACGTACCCCAGAGATATTTGCAGCAGTTCGACTTTACATGAACGCTCCGTTCGAAAACATGTGTGAGGACTTCGCCCACATATCAGTCAACAAAATAAGTAATTTCTTTAGAATCCAAAACCGCAAATACGCTCAAATATACACGAGTCAACTGCAATTAAATTCCAACTAAATTCGGCATTTACCGCACACTCAGCTGATGACTAATACCAATTCTTCTGATCGATACGAATTGACACACTTATTCTCCCCCACTCATTGAACATTGCTTCATACATACCATATAAAAAGCAGTACATTCGATCGATATTTCATCATCCTCTAGGCGGTCGTTACCCGCTCATTAACAAGTACGCGCTCTCTGCAGTCATCCTCTGGCGGCAGTTAACCGCATCGTCCACGAGTTCTCGCGCTCTTCATTATCTTCGAGTCGACAATAACCGCGCTTATACTTCGCGATCATCATCATCCTCAAATCTATCGCCGCGCTTCATACTTCGGATACACAACTGCGACACTTACTTCGAGCACACACTACACATACTCGGCGACTCACTAATCAAGGCGTTACAAACTGGCAACCGATCACATACCTTCTGAATAAATACTTCAACTTCAGCATCAACGACTTTCAATACGGAGAAAACCCCTTGATGAGAACCGCCCTTCACTCACGAGAAATCGGAGTCTAGTGTAAGGTGGCCACCCTCACACATGCATCTACGCTAGAGATTGGGCGACGAAGCGTACAAAGGATACTGCACGAATTAAAGTTAACATAAACATAATGCACGAATTAATGACATAATAAATTGCATTTTGTGTACAGGTCACGCGATAAGAGCTGGCACGTTCACAGTACTCACTGTAGAGAGTTGATTTTTTCTATATCTCTATCTTTAAAATTGTAAGCTATACTTTTCACTACCATATCAGCGACAGTGATAATATTACCTTCCAGTGGGATAGGCTTCCAACACCTTGTCTAATAATTTCCCTCTGTATTTACTTCCTCAATGAAACAAATCTTTTCCAATTAATAATCCATATATTAACCCAAATGCATATATTAACAATTAAATTTATAAATTCTTCTATTTAGTTTAAGTACTACTATCGTGAATTATATTTATTATAATGAGCGCCTAATTCACCACAATATTTACAATTTCTTCTTGAGTTATTTCGATCGATCATTTGTCGATGACAACAATGGCTGCGTTCAGTCGATTGTTAATAAAATAATATTAATAATGATAATGCATGAGTTTAAATCTCCGCCGTGAAATTCGACAATTAGATTCTAATCCCTTATTTACTTAAATATGTTCAATGTCAATTTATATTGAAACATGAATCGTAATGTTACATACAACAATAAAATTACTTATAACTAACATACTGTCAACTAGTCGATGGCGTTCCAGTGATATAATGAATTTAAATGACCGCAGTCGCTAATGCCCGATATAAACTACGACCTGGTTACCTTCCAGTCCACTGGTTGTCCATATGGTTTTCGTTCTATTATTTCTATTAATACTATTCCCTCCCCGTTATCCGTGGAACCCCATCGATCAGTCAAAAACCTTAGAACAATATAATCTACAATTCCTTATCTTTAATTTTAACGTAACATTCAGTATAATTCGAATGTTTCCTTAACTAGTTTCCAAATTAAGAGCACATTTATATAATGGCTGGTGTCTGAATCAACGGAGTTAGCAAGGCTAACTCTCTTCCAATTTAAATGAGAGTCTGACTAGAGGTTTACCTCGTATAATTATCAACGACTCTTCCTGTCAATCGATGTTAAATGACTCATTTTTAGTTAACGTGCAAATATGTAGAAATCACGCTTTTACGTTACTACTACTTATCATTTCTAATAATTCTCAACAAACCCCACAAACTCTAATATTTATAACCCAAAAAAAAAAATATACAACAATGACAATATTGGTTGCTAGCTTCGGCCCAAATAATTAAATAACGCCAGCTTCGGCAAAATAAACTTACATATTTTTAGTACATCTTTGCCGACAATAACTCTCGGCTATACTTCCCGTATTTACAGCTGCATTGCACAATTATGCACTTATAACTAAATGTCAATCTTCGATGTGTTGTTGCATTCCTAGAAATCTGCCATACCACGACGAATGTCTTTTTAGAAACCCCAACCTCTTCGCTATCGTACTGCAATTCCAAGCCGTTACTGCGTTCTCGTCAATATTTTAATTGTATTTCACCGCTATGTTATGCACCTCCGAAGAACGCTCGCAATGTTGTGATATATTAATCTGACTTTGCCTCGTCGCCATCTTTGATATAATTTCCGTATTGCAACCCGACGAAATCTCGTACTTCTATTTTATTTGAAATGTTGGATTTTTACATGCCAACTCGCGTAGCTCTCTCGATTCACATTTTTAGCACTGGATTTTCAATTATTTGTTCGTTTTAGTGTCTTTGTAAAAAGCGCCTCAATGACGAGTGCGATAAAGCGTTTCTGTGATGTACGATCTGCACACTTTATACGAATTTAAATGAACTGGGCACTAAGATGCTTCACAGCATCTCAGTGCCCTTATTTTAAACTGTTTTATCCTCACATCTGAGCCCCAAGATATACTTTTCTTTCCCAAACTTTCGCAGCTTTTGTGTGTGCAACTAAAATTTCTTAATGGATGCCGGAAGCAACTCGTCCATCCTTTATATAACACCCCTATCGATGTGACCTTTTTTTGATAATTTAACCCACAACTATTGACTAATCAATCATAAAACGATCTGATTTATCTATTTTTTTGTTAAATAACGCTCTGCCACATTGCTAACAAGCGAATTTCTTAACGATAATTCGTGCTTCTACTTCTACATATGATTTTAAGTATTTATTTTACGTATTATGAGAAATTGATGTTTCATATTCGGCGGGAAATCTTCATACTTTGACTTAATCTTGCCGCCTTTCTTTCGCGTCGTTTCCGCTTTCGCATTTGAAAGCGAAATAATATAACTATTTTATTTCAATTTTATTTATTGATAGTATTTTTATCTAGTAATTCCTCTATTTTAATTAAGTGTTTCTAAATTTCCTCATTTTAACTATTAAATTTTATTTTGACTGGCAATTATTTGGTGAAAAATTCTTTTAATTTCATTAATTCGGCTTTCTTCCATCGATGTCGATTATGTTTTCCAATTTCTCTTAATAATAAATTAAATGTTCTTCAAATGACTTTATCAATATTGCTATTAATTCTCCCATAATTCCTACTATTTAATGAACCCCTTTTTATATTTCTTTGAAAAACCAATCGGTCGACTTTTTTAAGACCATAAACATGCTTCTATTGTCTATTTGTCAATTATTGATATTTACGTCGATTTTTCGTAAAAATCTCAAAATATGCTAATTTCTTGCCAAATATTCCTGATTGTCTATATTTAAACCCCTAATGATGTCCTTAACTCTCAAGAACCACTCAAAACCCCTTTATTTATGTGACGCTGGCACTGCACTCTATAGTTTAGCAACTGACATTCTTCATCTGTCAAGTTTAGTTCCTAATTAAATCGCTAGATGTCACTATGATCTTTTTAAAGTACACTTTAATTTTAAAAATTCGATTAATCTATTTCCGGTTAGCTTAGAGCTGCTAAGCGATCATGTGATGATTTTCAGATCATTACATCACACTAATGCAATGTCACTATACTTGACCGCGAGCGAGAGAGACGGAAAGACTTTTGATGATGCGCATCAAGTGAAAGTCACGTCGCGCGTCACGACATTGCATTAGTGTGAGTACTGTGAACGTGCCAGCTCTCGCCGCGGCACCTATACCTGCACTTTCGTCAAAAAAAATGTTATTACTGTGTTTATTCGTGCAAATTACGTTACTTCAAAAGTTACCGTTTCCTTGCGCCACCCTGTATTTATTTACGCAATTGTTATAAAATCTTCATCATTTTATACATAAAAATTAATCTCCGTGCGTTAGTCTCGCAAGATCTCGAAAATTGATCTCGACCGATTTGAATTATTATTTTTTTGTTTTGTTTGCCTTGATTCAGGGGTGGTTTACAAAAAAAAATATTTAGGAAAAATTAAAAAAAAACAACTGAAAATCGAAAAAAATCGAAATTGGTCATTTTGGGAAATGGGCCATCCATAACTGTTATTCATTCCGTGCGATTGTGTAAAATTTCAAAAAGTCGAAAAAGTCGAAGAAGTCAAAAGAATCGAAAAAGTTAAAAAATTTAAAAAAGACGAAAAAGTCGAAAAGTCAAAAACGTCAAAAAAGTCGAAAAAGTCAAAAAAGTCCAAAAACTCGAAAAATGCAGAAAAGTCGAAAAAGTCGGAAAAGTCAAAAAGTAAAAAAAGCCGAAAAGTCGAAAAACTCAAACCGTACATGATTCGGCCATATTATAGATTTTAATTAATTGGATTTGGAAGTTTGATTAGGATCAATAAACGCTTATGAAGAGTTACAATCAAATCAATTTTAGGTGGTACGAAGTTCACCGGGTCATCTAGTATCATATAAAATAAATATAATCAAAAAAGTGAACAAAGTGGCTGGAAGGGTCGAAATTTCTCGCAACATACGATGTAGGTTGACCCAATGTGCGATGGAGTGGGGGTTTTATCTCCCACGTGGGTGACGCTATTACAGGCTTCAGGTAACGAGGCTCACATCGTTTGTTGATACTCAAAACAAAACGGATGCTGGAGCTAAACGTACCATGAATTAATCCGCAGGGGGCAATTATTATTAAACTGAAGCGTAAAAAGATCGGAGAAAATGAGTCCTTAAGAAATAAAGTCGAGGCTGTGGTGTGTCTATGCCAATTCTATATTTTGAGATTCTGCGATAGTGCCGGATTAACCTATATAAAAGCCCTTAGACCGTCGAAATCTTAGGCCCCTCTGCAATCTCAGGGCCCCTATTTTTTCGAAAACGCGCTGTTGACCGTGCAATAGTCAGAATGGAACTAATCTATGTTGTATAAAAAACTAAAGCATCGGCAACATCGAATTCTTTATATGCTACTTATACCCAGAAGGTATAGGTACTACGTTTGGTCAGCGAACCTATATATTCATTGCCCCAAGGTTTTTCAATGCTCTTCCTGGCGACATAAAATCAGCACAAAATAAGACCTACTTTAAAAGGCTGCTTAGAAACTGGCTTGTAAAAGAGGGAAGACAGGGAATTTTAAAAATATTGGACATTATAATGTAACCCGGACATTTGAATATTTTGAATCTTATATTGTATTATGTTATATTATTATTATTTTATTTATTATTATTATTACTATTATTATGTTTTAGCGTATATTAAGAGATATTTTTTTTTAGTTTTAACACTATTTTATCTTAGTTATAAGTAAAATGCAGGACTATTTTGTTTAAATTCTTATTCTAATTTTTGCTATTTAAATTGTTTTGTTTTGTTTTTATTTGAATTTATTTGCTGACATTTTAGTTTTCCACTTCTAACTTTAATTTAATTATTTAATTTAAGTATTTAGTCATTTTTAGTATGTTTTTGCAATTCTATTATTTTGTACGCCATTTTTATAATTACGGTATTGTTGCAGGCACATTCAAAAATAAATGTATACCTTAGAACAGGTACCGGCCTAGTTAGGTGACGTTGCCACTAGACTGCCATGTATTCTTTTTTCTGCTTTTGATTCAATTTTGTAAGTATTTCTATGGATAATGCCTGCGCTGAAATTGTTTACTGTTATTTTTAATATTTGCATTACTTATATATATAAATAAATAAATAAATGCTAACTAGCTGTTGCCCGCGGCTTCGCTTCGCGTAGAGTTTCGAAGCGGGTTGTTAAGAACAATGGCGTTTATTTGCGTTTTGGGATGCTACCTTTAGGTAAATAGTGCAATCATTTTAGATGTATCTTTCAGATGCACGCTACATATCTCGTAGGCGTAGGTATGCCTCTTGTCCCTAGCCACCCACCGCCTTCCGCCGAACGCTAACATTGCTGGGCCGCCGCTAGATATATCGCTTGCTCCCGCTGCTAATTTCATAATATCTTAAACTATACCATCTAAATTTACATTATACGGCAAATTTTATTTCCATTTAATGCTCGTGATGATGAAATAATTTATTTTGTCAATTTTATTTATTTTATTTTATCTTACATATACATTCAAATTCATGAGCACAGCAGAAAATTAAATGACAATTTAGACAATGCTTGTATGCTTTTGAAGTTATATACACATCTGTCTGAGCCCAGGTTACATAGCACATACATTAAACGCAAATGATTACCTTTCAATTGTGCTAAGCAAAGAGCAGCCGAGCCCCTTGCTAGGCAACCCTGTGTTAAGGCGAGCTCACTTCGGGAGTCTCACTAGAGTGCCACGGTTGTGTCAAGGAAATATCTAAGATATTTGATTCATTTTTTATTGCTAAAGTCTTCTATTTGATTACTATTCATATTTTACTGCAAAAATATGATTCTTACTTTATTGCTAACGTCTTCAACTGTATATATCTGTATGTGTATGTATGTATGTATATATGTGTATATATATTCTTAATCTTAGTTACATATTTATTTTCTACTCCTAATTTTAAGTATTTAATAGTTTTTAAGGTAGTTGTTGCATGTTTATTCTTTTGTGATCAAATAATTATTTTATTACAATTTTTTTTTTTTAAATTTAATTTTTTTTTGTTACAAAAATATTTTGTTTTTTGTAATAATCACAATTATGAACAAGTACGCACAAAATTAAACGTTCACCTTAGAACAGGTCCCGGCCTAGTTAGGTGGCGTTGTCACTGGACTTTGCTATGTATTCAGTTTCTGCTATTTATTCAATGTTTAAAATATTTAATGCATAGTTCCTAAGATAAAATTGTTTTAAATTATTCTTGAATTACTTAAATAAATAAATAAATAAATAAAACTAAACATTGCCTTATTCTTTTTCCTATTTTTTTAAACATAAAAAGCAGTTATTGTAGACTAAATATGAAAGTTGGATATATGCCGCCGCAAACTTTTTAATAGATCTTTTTAAGGCTAACGTATCTGTACTACATTTTCATGTAAATCATTTACATTTTCATGTAAATCAAACGGTTTCATCAGCGCACGCCGATAAACAACTCACCAGCACGTCTTTTTTCTCCGTCTTGATTTACAAATATCCTGATTTCGTATAGAAGGCCAATATTTATCACAACGAAATATAGTCTATAGTACTCATTGACAAAGTAGCTTTCCAATAGTGAAATAATCTTTTAAATCGGATGTATAGTTTCGGAGATTACCTCTTACATACAAACTTATAAACTTTACTTCTTTATAATTTTAGTATAGATAACGCTATCTCATAGTAAATGCATGCGCATGTAAACAAAACACAATCGTACTGTACGATCGTGTGCGATTCGTACTGACAAAGTGGGCTGTCAAACCTTTTGAAGATGACATAGTGTAGACGTAACTAGCGTAATCAGTGTAATCAACGCCGGGAGAAACCGGTCTATGTCCCCGGTTCCCTATGTCCCTTTATCTCCAATACATTTTTAAAATTGAAATAAAAACCGTCATTGAATGCTATGCTTTATTATGTATAATTAGTATGACACGACTTATGAATAATTATAATCTGCATTTAATCTGTTCAATTGATGGTGCACTCTGTTGAAACTTTTATTCTCATTATACTTCTTTTTAAGGCTACTCAAATAGTTATACAATTTCTCGAAAGAGTACGCCTTTTCGTTGGCCATGATGTTGTCGATCATATTGTAATATTCTTCGGTGTCGTCTTTTTCTGTTTCTTGTTCGTAAGGTTTAGTTTCAGATTCAGCAATCTTTGTTAAGCCTCCGGGGTTGATGTTGCTGTCGATGACTTCGAAAAGTTGTTGGATATTGTAGTTATAGTTGTATTTCCTCGGTCCGTTTTTCATGTAATCTGGTAAGGCTTTTGTGCCATGGAGGTATAATGTGAATGGCCCAAGGTATCCTCGGTTGTCAGCCGATCCAGTCTGAAGTAAAAAAAAATAGTTGGTCAAATAATGATGATTTTCAAAGTAAATATTTATTTATTTATTTATTTAGTAATACATCTAGTAAACAATAATGTCATATTTGTAAGATGTTAGCAAGAAATTGATGCGACATTATTTTTAAAGTTTGACACAGTCGCCTAACTAGGCCTAGGCGTGTTCTAAGGCAGACTTTTAATGACTAGATATTAAGTGTGCACTGTCAACTTAAACTATATGTTAGTAATTATTTTTAAATCGACAAATATGAAACTATAAATATTTACGCATATACAAATATAGATTCCCCTAATACATCTATAGATAATATATACATCCATATATGCACACATACACATACATATATGTATACGAAAATAATAATAAAACCAAAATAAATAAAAATAAAAACTAAAATATATATTACATATTAATGACATATTGATATAACGTTTACATACCTATTACACTCATGTAAAATTATCATGGTAAAAACTAAACACTAAATACTATCTATCATTCAAAATACAACATTCAGCATATTCCCTAAACCGTCCCTACCCACCTCCAACAACCAATCGGTTAGTGATTTTTTAAAAGTGGATGTGTTCTCACTACTTTTAATTGCTTCGGGAAGATTGTTGTACATTCTAGGGCCAAAGAACGTTAAATGGCGTTGGCCAAATGCTGTGTAAGTTCTTGGCCCCATCATATCACCAGTTTTTGTTGCTCTCGTCTTTCCAACTCGTTGTTGATTATAAGGGGTCATTTTAATTTTAGGGTATTTTTAGTTTATATTAGGGTCTGGATGCTGATAAAAGAACCGGAGGCTGTGCAATGTTTGGTAAAATATGTATTATAGATTGAATAATATTGGAGAGTGGGGAGAAGCATGTGAAGAAAATAGATGAGAAATATTAAGAGAGAAACATCATCGAGTCAAAAGATTAAAAGGAATACAAAGAGAATAAAGAGTATTTATTTCCATCACAACCATTACAATTGTGTAGGAATGACCAAGTATATTAAATAAATCCTAAATTAGATACTTAATTTGACAACGAATGATATAAAGTAAATGAATCCTTATTCCAATTGACAAAAAAAGACAGTAAATCTCAATAAAAAAAATGTTTATACAAATATAAGTACGATTTTCTTTACAACGTATTTTAAAATGTCGTTATGAGCATACATGTTGATTTTATACATACACTCGTATGTATCTCTTAAAAGTATCAATGTTTTTAATCGCCTTTAATTTACCATTCTATTAAAAACTTTAGGTCCTATGTAGAAAGTAGTCTCCTGGAACTTAGTCGTGCGTGGTATGTTCGGTTGGAGGAATGGGCGTTATTCCTGGTGTCATGCCGATGTACTTTTTTGTAGGATATTGCCGAGCTCTTGTTTCAATAGAATTCGCAAAGAGCTTCTTATCAAAAATTGCATATACGATTAATATTACTAGTTTTTGGAAGTATTCACGACATGACTGCCATGGACTAATGACCACTATCGCAAATATGGCTCTTTTCTGCAGAGTAAACACTGTTGATGTGCTTATACTTGAGACAGTAATGTTCAGTAAGTAATAATAGTAATAGCTAGGGACAGTAATGTTCAGTAATAATAACGATATAAAATCGAAGACTATCGCGGTTGTTTGACATTATAAATAGGATAGAAAACGAATTTACCGCGTGAAATTTGTAGGACCCGACGTTTCGGTGACGTTGCAGCCGCCGTTGTCTAGGGTAGACTGAAGAGCTGTCAGTCCGTTGTTTTGCGGGTAGGCCGCAAACCGCTGCCGCCACTGCGTAGGTTATAACGGTGGTGGGGGGCCGGGCTCGGAGCGCGGGAATTTTTAAAATCCGTCTTGCACACAACACTCACTGTATCCTGTTTTACGTCTTTGCGTTCGGCGTTCGGCGGCGGGACCATTTTAAGAAGAGGGTTCCACGTAGAAGAGAGTTTGTAGCCGTTATCTCTATTGAAGTTCGGAGTTCTTCTTATTTCAATGGCTTCCCGGATCATGCGAGGAAAGTAGAATTGTTCCTTGGATAGAACAATGGGATTTTGAAACTGCATCCAGTGGTTACTTCCGCTATCCAATATATGTTCGCCGATTTTTCTCGCTGAACGTTTTTAACAGCTTTGATGTGTTCTGTCAGTCGCGTGGCTATGGGCCGTTTCGTTTGTCCAACGTAGGCTAGACCGCAGCTGCATTCGACTTTATACACACCCGGGGTTTGCAGTGGTATTATATCCTTTACAGGCCTCAAAAATCGAGCTATATTTTGGGTCGGTTTGAAGATCGTTTTTATATCGAATCTGTTTAGCATCTTACTTATTCGATCAGTCACGACCTTGACGTATGGTAAGAATGCTCTTGATCTGCTCGGTTTTTGAGTTTCGTCCGTATTAGATCGTGTGCGTGTCTCGTGATATTTTCCGTATCCATTTTTCCTAAGGACATCATTGACATGTTCCATCTCCTTCGGAAAATGCTCAGTGTCGCATAGATCGCGTGCTCGATTCACGAGCGACGTTTGCACTGAACGTAGATGGTAGGGATGATGGTGTGAGTTTGCATGCAAATATCTGTCCGTATGTGTGGGCTTCCGATATACCGTATGTCCGAGAGTATTGTCACTTCTCCTCGTCACTTTGACATCCAAAAATGGTAAGGAGCCGTCCTTCTCTACTTCATAGGTGAAACTGATTTTTGGGTGTATGGAGTTTAGATGACCCAGGAATTCTTTCACCTGACAGCTCTTCAGTCTACCCTAGACAACGGCGGCTGCAACGTCACCGAAACGTCGGGTCCTACAAATTTCACGCGGTAAATTCGTTTTCTATCCTATTTATAATAATAACGATAATAATAATAATAATAATAACCTATAATAATAATAATAATATATTGTATGATGCCAATATAAACTCTTTATTGAACACCTATCTTGAACAACGGGTCCTACACACCATTACAGTCTCCTTCGGCCAACAATATCGTAATTGAGATGGTTGCCGGTTAGTTAAAACATATTGAAAAGAAAAAATAAATTATTTACAAAAAATAATAATACGTTGTCACAACAGATAAATGAAAATAAGGATGGGAAGACTGAAAGGGTAAGAGTTGGTCAACAAGGAAATGCTTTCCAAAAGGAAGTTAAACTTATAGAGCAATTTAACGCCTCGGATGTTTCGATGGAGCTTGTTCCATAGATATATATTGTTGTTAGAGCTTGTTCCATAAATGAGAATAGAAGGTAGATATGTATTATGGCTTGGGATGATATTCTGACTTAAATGAAATTTGGAGTGAGAGACCATAACATCCTGGCACTTAATTGTATAATTTAGATACGAAGGGGAGATAGGAGTGTCAATCACATTGTACAACGTGGATAGCATATGTAAATATCTGCGATTTAAAATTTGCAGCTATTACATGCTCTTCCGAGAGGCTAGCTCGTCATCGTATTTGCACAGGCTAAACTAGAACTTTAAACAGATATTTTGTAGGTGCTCCATTTGCTGCGAGGTCTGCAACATTAGCATAATCCAAACTAGATATGCTGTAATACTGGGCTGCAAACCAGTAATAGTAATCCAAACTAGTAATACTGTGCTCGATTGCGTTTCTCTCGCACTAAAATCGGAAATTAGTTCATGTTAACGAGACATAGCAGTACGTTAGAGAGGAATGTGAAATAAACGGTTGTTACTTTTCCGCATTAAAACTACCCGCCAAAGAAAAAGCAACTAAATCTAACACCGCACGAAATGTGTTCAAACTTATTCGGGCGCCTATAAGTTCGACATGAAGTTTTCTTGTGGGAAAATCGACGATAGTTCGTCTCGTTCGGTTGAACTAAGTTCCTATCTTTGTTCACGAAGAAACGCAATCGGGCCCAGTGTCTGTACTAATATCTGCTTTTAATGTTAGCCGGTGAAAATTTCTGCAACCGTCGCACGCTATGGAAGTCTGAATAAATACGATTTCTGATTTCATTAATTTGTGCCAGTCATAAAAGAATATTGGAGACAAGTTAACCCAAGTTTTTGACAACTTCTGCGTACTCGATGACACTGTGAGCGATTTGAACTCAAAGCAATCAAGATAGATCAATCGACGACTACAATTTTTGTCCGCCAACAAAAAATAAATAAAGTATGATCGGGTTAATGAGTACGATATGTACAATAGTACGACAATATCTGCCAATCAAACCTATCCAAAAATACAGACCTTATCGATAACCTCAGCTATCCAAGTGCCTTGGGTCTTCTCTCCCCAGGTTCCGACGGACATCAGGCGCCAGTTAATGAAGCCTCTCTTTGAATTGTCAAGTTTTCTGGGACTAAGAAGTTGTATCCTGGTACCTGTGTAAGAATCGTATGTGTTTTGTATCTAATACGCAATATAATTTTTAATAGTAGAAATTTTTGAGAATAATAGGCTCTCTGATACGGTACAGGAATTCGACCCTGGGGGGTGTTTTTTGAACTGGTAGAGAAAGTGTCGTATACGAGATGGCGTCATATCATTAGCACTCTCACAGTTGGGTGGCGTCGTCTACAGCGGTCGAACCCGTCACCCCAGGCTGGTATAACGATATTTTTTTATTTATTTATTTATTTTAAACAACAAGGTTTACAGAAGAATGGCTATACTATTTGGCATACATTACAATAAAACGTGCAGGGAAAACAAGTTAATATCTAGGGATGCTGATATTTAACTTAGGATATTGCTTTTCCGCGAGCTGTCAGGTATGACTTTCAGTTATATAAATAGTGAAATAAAGTTCAAAACATTCATTATGTGATCGTTCTTTAAGACGTGGGATGAGCGTAGAAGACTTTAAGATGATACAAGCCTACCGTTCAGCAGAGACCAACACCTTACGGGAAAGCACCGGGTAAGGTAACCAGCAGGCAGCCTCGCCCTTTAACTACCAGTTTTAAAAAGATATCTCTGTCTGGAATTAACCATCAGGATATATCCAACCTCCCGACTATCACTTGCGCGACTTCTACCTGCCATCTATTCAGCGGTGATTCAGTTTCAATCTATCGCGGACCAAAGGCATCTTTTGCCCGGCTCTAAATTCAGGATCAGGTAGCCTAATGGTCATTTCAAGAGTGGTTGAAGACAGGTCAACCCCCACCTCCGCTGATTAGGAGACAGTATATATCCATAGTCCCGTAACCGGCATGTCCATTCAACACGGGCACGCGAACAACTTGCTATAATACCCAAACACAAAACTACACATTTCCAGTGCAGCTTTTCCTATTATTCTGCGGTTGTATGGAATCGGTTGGGGCAGGTTTTGCGATCGAAATCAATTATTGCAGTATTTAAGGACCACTTTAAAAGTTTATTATTAAAGGAAGATATTTATATGTCATAATTTAATTTAATTTTAAAATAATTATATGTTAATTTGATTATTACAACTGTCTTCGTTTATTTATAAATTTGTAACATGATTATTTGATGTTAAATATTTTGATTTTGATTATTTTGATTTTTTATATGTAGATTTCTAAATTTATATAATTAGGTTATTTTCTTTTAATATCATTTGATGTTAAATATTTTGATTTTGATTATTTCGATTCGTGTATTTATTTGATTATGATTATTTGGATTTTTATTTTAAGATTTATTTGATTTGCTTATTTTATTTTAAAATCATATATGTACCAATAATTAATAGGTGTGTCCTGAAAACCAGGATAAGAGATATCCTGAGGATACCCCTAATTTGCAGCGTTTGTAGCTTTATTTCGTAGTCTTTGTCTATTTACAGTTTTAATTTTTAATCTGTTCTTGTTTTTTTTGTATATGTTTTTATAACAACAGCTGCAAATAAATATTTTTCGATTTATATAGTCTCCAGACTTCTTCAGCAATTACTCAGACTGCGCAACCGATTGGAGTCGCCGAACAGTGTACACACCGTCCAGTAGCGCCGGGAGGCAATCCCACCAGGAGAAACCGATCCACCAGCCGTGAGGCCTGAGATGCGAGAGTCTTAGCCGGGGTAGCTTTCCCCACGAGGAGGCTTCTGAATAGGAGCTGAATCGTGAGTTGGGCCGATCCGAGAACAAATGGATCTTATAGCCCAAGCTACACGAAACCATTCGCTAACAATCATTTTCACATGTAATATTCGATTCTCAATTGTAAATCGATAGAGTTACGTCACCTCATATTCGGTTTATTTCCCCTGTCGATTCAATAATCAGCCCCTTAGCCATTCAATCGTCCCGAATGCCACTTTTACATTATCTAACTGGACCTGGAATTAACCAAGTCGAATTAACACCATTCTGAGATAATTGAAATTAAATTGAAATTACCTCTTAAAATCAAGTAAAAGTTCCATCTTCCTTTGTTCATCCTTAAATGACAGTAAAATCATGTGTTTATTTATTTTTAGGAAAACCAACAGCTAATTATAATTTAACAAAAAGACGGAGTAGTATAACAGAGAGGCAATTAAAGGTTTTCACTTTTAAGTAACGTTGTAGAAACAGATGTGACTTTTCAAGTAAAGCTATCGGTTAAAAATACATCAAAAAATATTCAAAAATTAGTGCTAAAGAATTCACTGTTCAGCCGCTGTCTAGCTGAGTTAATACTCGTACAGAATAGATCAAAGTCAAATCGTTTAATCAAATCATTGAAATTGTCACTTGTTCGCCAGAGAAATGAATTTTTCCTATAGTTGGTACCGGCATAAGGAACATGAAGAGCAGGGTTAAACCTATTGAGTTTGGAAGGAACACGGAGATTAATTTTATTTAGTAAGTAGGGACAGTTAATATTATTGGAGGTGATTTTTAGCAAAAAGGTCAAGTCCGCGGTTTCACGTCGCTTAATCAAGGGGAGGATATGAAATTTCTTGCATATTTGCATATATAAAATTTCTTGCATTTCTTGTTCTTCCTTATATGACACTATGCAGAATTATGAGTAGTTTTTTTAGGAGTAAGTTGTGTAAATCCAATAACAAACTTATTTAGATGGAAAACACTGCTGAATTTTTCATTATATTAGGTCCTTACCTATGAAGTTGCTGTTCTATAAAAGAAATTTAAGGCCAAAAATTTTGTACGGAAAATATATTATATATATTATATATAAATATATTACATAAATATATTATATATAATAGAAAATATATTATATATAATAGATGAAATATATTATATATAATGAAAATTTATTATATATATTAATAGAAATATTGACCCCTATTATCAATGCAGATTTGTCATTTTAACGGGAGTTGCCTAATTCCTCTACTGTAAACGCTCGTAAACAGGCAACCAATAAAAGCTTTGAAGGCGTTTTACAGCGACTCTTCAAATTTGTTTTTTTCCCTTGTAAATAAAATATTTAAATTCTTTTTTTTTTTTTTAATCTATTAGAGCAAGGTCTGGCAAGTATGGTGGATGACCAAGAGTCTCTGTAGTCGCAGCAACTCCTGCAACTTTGCGACTGTTTGCAGTGAAATCTGTGGTTATACTTCGTCATCCAAAAGCAGTGGCTATTAGCGTTTGACCAGGCTCTGTTATGTATTCACGAAATGCTCCGTCATTGTTTGCAGTTCTTAATAGTACATATTTACAGTAACTGTAAAGCCAGACTGCAAGAACCTGTAATAGAAAACACCGGCACAGGATCTCATATTTGAAAATAATGCATATTTTTAACTTTACCATGGTTGCATAAACGAAAATATTTGAGCAAAAACAAACGACGGAAAGACAAATAAACAGCTGATTCCATAAAAAGAATACCATAGCCTTAAATTAAAATTTATTTGAAATTCCAACTCAAACCCAAGTTATCCAAGTTCAAAGTGGCCAGTGTGAAAAAACAGCAATTACATATGTAAGAGCCCAATATTTGTGGAGGGTTCGATTTATTACCGCATTTTTGTTCCACAATTTACCAAAGTACATAGTAGATATTTTTGTCATTATCTGATCCTCTTCTCCAATACAACACGATTTTATTCTTGCAATAAAAGTTAATTTCATTTCTATTTTTAAATGAAGTGAAAATTGCCCCTCAAGCCCAATTACAGAAATGGAGAAAATTACGAAAGGAAAAAGGGCGCAAAGTGAGACAGGAAATTGAATTAAGAAGCACTCCGTCTCTGTCTAGAAACGTCCTCATTAATATTTTAATGTAGCAGGTAACTATGTAGCTCGAGAGTGAGTGCGTCAGCATCCCGTTGGGCCGCGGGAGAGGGATTATATGCCGAGAAGCGAACAGCGGGAGAGACAAGGACGGAGATCGCGAACGGAAGTCGGTCGGGGCTAATTATAGAGAGTAATGTTTCCGGAACATCATTTGACCTGGGGATCGTAATTAACAACATAAAATCTCGCAAGGAAGATACTGTCGAAACTGAACAAATATAACATGCCTTCGCTTATAAATAAATTTAAAATTAAAAAAAAACACTTAAAACACGCTTTTATAAATGCACATAAAAACCAAAAAAAAGTCCATTACGTGACCTTTCTCACAAGTGCAAACACGACTATGATACGATATTCCATCATGGAATGCCAGTTCCTGTCTTCCGGCTGCATCATCAGACCTTGAAACTTAATCGTGGTAAAAGTTCATTACAAGACCTTTCTAACAAGTCCAAACACGGCTATGATACGATATTCCATCATGGAATGCCTGTGCCTATCTTCCGGCTTCATCAACAAACCTTGGAACCTAATCGTGGTCAAAGTTCATTCCAGGAATTTTCTAACAAGTCCAAACACAACTATGATACGATGTTCCATCATCTTCCGACTCCATCATCAGATCAGTTCGACAGAATCATATTATTGTATTGTCATCAGAACTACATACAGCTGCCAATTTTCATGACGCTACGATCCTTGGAAGATGGTTAAATTAGTTACCTTAGATTCCATACATAGTTACATACAGGTCGACCTAATAAAAGCGTGTTAAAAACAATGGCACCTCCGTTTATAACACACAATGTTTTTCTTAATTTTCTGTGTGATCAATAAGTAATTAGGAAAAAAAATATTAAAACAATTTAGGCTATTATTTCGAATGGAATATGGACTATAAACTTCAAAGTTTCCAGAGTGACAAACGTACATAAGGGTAATATATAATGCAATTACACAGATAAGGTTAAAATATAAAGAATAACTGTTTTTCATTTATTTTAATTCAACCTTTTCAGACTAAAATGATCTGTTTTTTAAGTTCAGAAAAAAAGTTTTATTCACGACTTTGTATACCAAATGCTGATAGTAATTGTTATATGCAAATATATATATTAATAAGCAATAGCGAAATCTGCAAATGGTACGTAATACGTACTATTTGCATTCTGTTGGGGTGTTACTAATTGACACAAATTTATTGGCGGAGCAAAGCGAAAGAAACCTTGCGAAGCCTATAGCCCATCTGGAAGTGTCAACACAGGCGAACGGGCGAACCCTTCACCACAAAGAGTTTTAGCGACATCAGGTAGTTCTATCCCCCATGGAGTGAATTTAAAGACTTAAAGGACAAGTCCACTGTCTAGCTTCACCGACGAGCCCGAAAGCGTTCAAATCCTTCTCGCGAGGCACTAGGAAGTGAACCCAGCGCGTATTTTCAAAAAATATCGGTCGAGAAAATATGTTTTTATCGACTTTTCAACAAATTTGATAGCTTTCGATATGCGTTTTGGATCCTGTTCCCCCATCGAGCCTGGCAGCAGAGAGAGAAAGCCAGTTACGCGAGACGAAGTCTGGCGTACATTTAACTTGTGTATTTGAACTAGATTAATATGTCTATGTTAGAGACAGGGTAGCGCAGAGTCAACTGACATATTTCTACTGGTCATATATTACATACTGAAGCGTGGAAAAATAAGTAATTGTCTTTAAATACGACCAAGTAGGTCGTTTATTTACCACCGATTACACAGCTCCATGATTCCCTTCTAACACGTTACCAGTTACTTCAAATTTCTTCACCCGAGCCAATATGGTATTGCAAGACTGTACGTGACTATGTCAACCAATATTGCACTGTCTTCGATAGACACGCTGCACTTCTGTGACAAAATTTGGATTGTAAAAACGACGAACATAGTTAAAATATTCTTGCAGTTTCCAAAACTCCATTGCGACTGACATACCGCAGCGGCATAATTAATGAAATGACCTCTTCGCCTCTACCATTCCCCCTCCAGCTTACCACACCAAGCTATCGCGGCAGCGCAAAATTCACATTTGAAATGTGTTAGTTGGCTCCATCCTATATAACGCGTTATTAGTGAAGCTTACCTCCAGGAGATGTTAGATATAGCTCCAAAGATCCCCTCACTGTATAAAGTATGTTCACGTTGAGCTCCACGTGCTCCAAAAAATTTACTTCATTCTCCGTTCCGGAACAACCTGTACTTAGCAGAGGTATGATAGCAGATTTACCTGAATAAATAGTAAAATTAAACCTGCCAAACAATACATTTCAGAGATGAGATTTCAACAAAATATAGGTATAAGTATAGATTTTATAAGTTTTACGTACGGTGTAACCCCTTTAACCAGACATATAGACTTTTCAGGTACTGTAGTCCAATTCAGTGCCGAACACACCAGGCTATGCGCATTCATCAGTCCAAATCCGAATCGTATGTCGAATCTAAATCCGGCCCTGTATTGATTGAAAATATTAGTCGAGAATAATTTAAGTTATATATTATTATGAAATCCGACATAACTCTAACCGCTAGCGACAATCACAAGTCGAGATCTCATATATAAAAAGAGAAGTTCCGATTCACGGACTCATCAACGCCCAGCCCTAACTCTTAGACCTAGAAAGTTACAATTTTGCACGTAGATTCCTTTTAGGACGAAGGCGCACAGTAAGAGCGGATTTTTCGAAATTCAACCCCTAAAGGGGTGAAAAGGGGTTTCAAAATTTGTATGGAAAATCAATATAGATGTACTTTTAATTCGAAACTTTTTAGGATTACTCTAATAAACAAGTAAATGAATATGTGTTTTATGGTTTTTCAAAATTCCACCCCTTAAGTGGCAAAATGGGGTCTTAAAGTTTGTATGGATAAACGATTTTAGATGGACTGTTTATTTCGAAACTTTGTAAGATTACTCTAATAAATAAATATGGAAACACGTGTTTCATATTTGTCAAAATTCAACCCCTAAAGGGGTGAATCAGGGTTCCAAACTTTGTATGAATAAACCATAATAGAGGTGCTTTTTATTTCGAATTTCTGTAGGATTACTCTAATAAAAAATAAGAAAACACTTCGTTCGTGGTTTTTCAAAATTCGACCCCTAAAGGGGTGAAAAGAGGTTATAAAATACTGTGGGGTCGGGGAACTATAAGAATTTCTTTTGTCCAGGTTAATCGCGAGGTTTCATAACCATCTTGGCATAAACCTTTCTCCTGCACAAATCTTGAGTCAAAATCTGATGAACAGTAAAACGATTCATTGTAACTCAAAAATCAACAACTTTAGTTGTCAACTACAACGGGCGAACACGTCACCTCAGGAAGTTTTAACGATAGTTATCATTCTATCTCCCGTGAGGTGAGCTTAGATGACTTAGAGACACTACAAATCTACCGTTTAGCTAAGCCAGAGGAGGCCATGCCCGTCGGAGGCCAAAATCTTACGGCGAGGTGCCGGGAAAGGTACCCAGTGGGCAGCCTCGCCCCCTGACTACCAGTTTTGGAACGATATCTCCGTCTGGAATTAACTATCAGGATACCTCCAACCATCCGATTAGTTTCGGGTCCGAAGTTGCTTGCGCGGCCGAAGATACAACGCAAACTTTTTGGCACTTTTGACGCTTCCTATATTTCCATATTTCGTCTGTTTATTTCTGAATCTAAATAAGGCTCCTTTCCACCTTTTCTTCTGCTCAGTTTACATAAGAAAATATTACTTCCGTATTGCGGTAATCATATTACCGGGTTATTGCTAAAATATTTTGGGGGAAAAATAAGTGAATTGCAGTACATTTAGGTAACAAAAGGGTATCGAAATAGAACCCAAAAGGGGAATAGAATGTATAGGGAGAAATTGTGCGTGGGACGCTGTTAAGTTAGAATAGTAAGGCTGTCGCATAATTATCGGATTGGAATCTTAACGTATATTTGTTTGATTTTTTTCATTTCCTGATTAACCCCTCAAGCGGCGGGTTTAAATCTTGGCAGTCACCTGTCATTTCTGAGAGTTAAAGGTTAAAAATATAGAACTTTAGAAAAGCGATCACAAGAAAGAAACTACTTGATGGATCATAAAAAGAAGAATTGTAGAATGATCGCATTGAAATATAATTAAAACCTGATTTTGTATATTAATTAGATAATTATGAATAATTTTATTAGAAAGTTAGAGAACTGAAAAAAAAAACACTTATTCAGCGATACCGACGTTTTATCTAAAAATACGAAACCTATCTAGAAATTGTAAAAACATTTGTGTATGTTATTACATGCTTTACCAAATCTATTAGTTCGTTTTATTTATTTTCATACATATATCCGAAGAGAAGCTACATAATATCCGAAGAGAAGCACGGATCCGAGCAATGGCAGCACTCGAAGTGCCCCCAGAATACAAACATTTATATTAGGGATTCTAGACTGCGAGAAGCACGACTAAATAATCGTATAATACAAAATTTATCCGTCTTTCTCACACATATCTAACAGGGGGTGGTTGCACTGTGATTTTGGTGCAAATTCAGTTCGTTGATAGCGCGGTTTATCGCGCCGCGCTCGTACCCGTTTTAGAACGTTACTGAGCATTTTCTACAATACTTCGTACCCGATTCGCGACGTTACTGTCTTGAGGTGTTAAATGAAAAATGGCCCAACATTCTGAGGATGGCAGCAAAAAAAAATAAAATCATTCCTCTCTGAAAAAAATAGCAATGCGTTTGATAGGCAAGAGTAGCAGTAGCCAAAATGTATTTGTTGGCTGTAGCGAATCCAATCCCGTTTTCCCAGATACCGGAATCCCAGGATCCCGTTTATTTTACAATACCTCTTTAATCCCAAGATGGATATCCAGAATCCCGGGTTTTAGGGTTTCGCACTTTTTAATAGTTGATCTCTTTGATTGGTTTAAACCTTTGATTGGGGCATATATTTGTTTTTGGTATAGGATTGCTCAATACTGTACTACGTTTTGGCAGCTAGGATTTTGCTAGGAAACGCAACGTGTAGATGGCATTAATAGCTCCATACATATTTTTTAATTTTTTATTTAAGAACAAATGAATTTTTGAGTCATAGCTCCGCTCCAATTATTTCAATTTTATTTTCATAAAGATGACAATTTTAATTTGCTCTACATATTTAAATTCATAATTATTAGGCGCTATAATGTTTAAATAGTCTAATAGATGGTATTCTAATCTTTCCCTATTATTTATGTGACGTAATCAGCCTATGTGTGTGTCAATCACCTCGCTCAAGTGGTGCATATGGAAGCGAATGAATATTACCATCAAAACCAAAGTACGACTATACCGAACGTTGGTTCTTCCCATTCTTCTTTATGGATCGGAAACGTGGACGTTACTACAATCGGACCTCAAAAAGTTCGAAGTCTTCCAAATGCGATGCTTGAGGCAGATTCTCGGTGTCTCACTCCGCGACCGAATTCGAAACGAGACCATTAGAGAAAGATGCGATCTAGTAACAACGATCGAAGAAGAAGTACAAAAACGTCGACTACGATGGTTCGGCCATGTTTGCCGAATGAACGACAATCGCTTGCCATGTAAACTTCTTTGGCGAGACCGTCCGACAGAATGGAGAATTCAGCGATCGGCACCGAAGAAAACCTGGCTAAATACCATCAAAGACGACCTTAAAAATCAACGATTGTCGGCTAGGGATGCTCGAGACGTGGCAAAAAATCGTCAAGAATGGAAGCGAATCGTGAATGGAGTACGATATCCAGCGGCACCGACAGCAGCGTATTGGCTGCGAGGGCGACCCCCTCCCCAATCGCCGGCTACGGAATAAATAATAATAATAATAATAATAAATAATCAGCCTATAGAGAAATGCGATAGGTGGCAATAATAACTTGATATTGATATTATTGGTTTAATAATAGATTTTTATAATCAATCAAACTTTTAAAAAAAACATTAATTATTAATGTTATTTTAGATGACCATTTAAATTGCTGGCCCAAAAACAAAAGAGTTGCCTAAATGTACTATGACATTGCAATATAATACCCTAAATAATAAATGGTTTTACGTTTTTGTGGTTCTCCTCTGGGAGCAGCGCGAATCACACCATATATTATAAAACTGGTGAAACTTATAGGGAAAGGAACTATCCATCGAGTAAATGTTACTTTCTCTCTAGAAATGAAAGAAAAAGAAGAAGATTAGAGTTAACGGGAGAATTAAAATAACTGCAAAGCCGACGTTTAGCAGATGACATGCCGACGTTTCCCAGTCAGAGCACATTTACAATATTATGTGGCAGGTCCGAGTATCATCAGAAATATAGTAAAAACTAAGACTTTGAAGAATCAACCAAACCAGTTATCCAAATTCTGAAAAAAGTGGAAGTCTCTTGCAGCAAAGTCTAGCGAGTACGGTGGACGACAATACAATACAATACAATACAATTAACTACTCCAGTAGATAGGCATTCCTACACTTGGATGCATCACAAAATTAAATGCTAAAAATTTAATTATTAAAAACATAACTATCGTGATAGTTGTCATGGCTGTAATATTATATTCAATATTACCTACATACAAATAATCAAAATATACTAATGTGATTTTAAAGTCTGGGAGAATAATATATTAAAATAGAAATGCAAATTCTATGTAGAATAATCAAAAAATATATATTTTATTGTTAATCCAGCAATATGCCTTCGTATTTTTTTAAAAATGAATAGGTGTATAATAAATTATATGAAAATTATAATGTCAGCTATCATAATACCATTATGTTTAAAACTTTACATATTTCATTAATCATCAACATGGAAAATAAACTCAGAATTTTCAAACTCCCTTATACCATAAATTGGATTTCTTATCAAATTATGTATAATTATCTTTTTAAATTGGACCTCTCCAAGGCTTTTCATTTGCTTTGGAATCTTATTATAGAAGGACAAATTTTGGTGAATAAAACTGTATCGCACTTTGCTCAGTCGCTGTCGGTTTATGTGGAGATTGGATTTATTCCTCGTATCGTGATGATGAAAATCACTATTCACCGGAGCTTCCGTTAGGTGTCTACGAGCGTACATAATATTTTGGTAGATGTAAGAAGAAAATAGAGTCATTATTACTGATTTTACAAAAAGCGGCTTACAAGAACTTCTTGGTGAGACTCTATATAAACTGCGTACCGCTATTTTCTGGAGGAGAAAAATTCTTTTTGAGTTTGGTGCTATTCCCCAAAACAGTAGGCCATACAATATTAAGGAGTGGAAATATGCTAAATAAACGGATTTAGCTGATTCAAAACCGATAAACTTCTTATTTTTCTAATGGCGAATATGGCACTGCACAATTTTTTACTGCGATCATTTAAGTGATCAGACCATTGTAATTTTTGATCAATTTCTAATCCGAGAAATTTCGTGGAGGAGACATTTTCTAGTTGGTCAGACTCAAAGTATACGTCTATTTCATTATAATCAGACGACCGCAAAGAAAAGCATATTGATTTTGATTTATTTACGTTAGGTGACAATTTATTAACTTGGACAAAGAGTCTTCATATGCAAGTTCTGCAACTTTGCGACTGCTTGCTGTAAAGTGTAACGCGTGCTTTGTCGTGTAGAAGTAGCGGTGAAGAGCGATTGACCAGGCTCGGTTGTTTAAGCGCGAGCTTCTTCATCGTTGCTTGAATTTCTCGACAATACATATTTAAATACCTTTTGTACCAGACCGCAAGAAGCTGTAAGGGATAAAACCAGAACGGGGCCATTTCAATTATCAACATTCAATGAATTCACACTACAGAATATTCGACAAATGAACAACTTATTTTGGAAAAGTAATAGCGTGGCTTTGAATCAAATCTGATTGGTATTTAGAATTCTGAAATCGAAGTTATCCAAATTCGAAATAGTCAGTGTAAAAACGGCAATTATATAAGCAAGTATCTAATAGAATATAAGAGAAGCGAGGAACAAATAGTCTCCTAGTTTTAATTCTGTTACAAGTTCCATTTTTTAATATCCTTAAAAGTGTTTCCCAGCCCTAATGTGACACTTTGTTCCAATAAACGTGATCTGATTTCATCGTAATGCAATTCGGTTTATTTCCTTCTTACCTGTTCACTTGCCATCCCAAATTGTCTGCGACTGGCGCATACTCAGATGTCCATATGATGAGATGTTGGACATCACGCCATGTTAGGTTCGGGCTGGAGAAAGAAAATTTTTTTATTGACGATTAGTATAAAAAATATTTAATGTTGTCATATTTACAATATGATGACCCTAATGGCATACCTATATTAGTGGTACCCATAAGTATTCAATTATTTTGAAATTTAAAATAAACTTTGTAGTAAAGTTAAGATGTTTTTCCCTAATTTATCGTGTAATCTCCGTCAACATCAAGGACAGTTTGCCATCTTTCCAGCAAATTTTCAGTCCTCTTCTTATAAAAAACCAAGGGCCCTAAAGCAAAACGTGACTTCAGGTGCCTCCTTAAATCTTCTACAAAAATAGTGTTGTTTTTAAGGAATGGTCTAGAGATCTGGATAAATGATAGATGGAGCAATATATGGTGAGTGCAGAGGTTGTGGTAAAATTTCCCATTGCAATGCTTGGATTTTTCTTCAGTGAGTTTCGCTGTTTGGGGCCATGAATTGTCAAGTTGCTGTACTGCGTTTGCATTGAAGCAGACAAATTGCGCCTTTTACTTTCCAGGCCCACCAGCCGATGAAAAGGGAAAGCATTGTGTGCGCTATTTATTTTTTGGTTGAGATGAAGACGGAAATATCGATTTTAAGCCCCCCTGAGACGATAAAAACCATTTACAGATTGAAGTCTATCAGTTTGTTTATCTGTGTGTTTGTATTCTTCCACAGCAGCGTTTTAACACCTAATCCGATCGAGCTAAAGTTTGGCATGCAAGCATAATTTGGTCATGGCAAGAGTTCAAAAGGTTGTGGTAGAAGTCAGCATTCTTCTACTATTTCACCCTGAGATTAACAAAGGATTCTATTGTATACCTCTAAATAAATTATTATGGTCATCACAGGAAACTACCCATTATGGTTAACATCGGTCTACCAGGGAACGCAGTAGTCATATTTAAAATTTCTTATTTTCATATTTCTGCAGACTGCAACCATTCGCTGACTTACTTCATTTCTTTATTTTCTATTTCGAAGGTCTCTTTCCAGTTTGTTATTCTAGTTTCTAGACATGTCTAAAAACTGGAACAACAAACGGGAAAGAGGCTTGTGTCCGGCGATTAGTAGTTTACATTATGATTCTACTCAGCATCATTACCGGGCAACACTCTCACCATACCCGCAGTAGCTCTCTTTAGAACCCCGAACGAGACTTACAAAGTACAGAGAAGCTACGTATACCTTAGCATTAAATTCAATAATCTACTCTCTACCGCTATTAAACAGCTGGAGGACGTAAAGTTTAAAGAAAAACATTGCGGAATTTGGAACATATGATTTACAAAAGCAGAGCCTTCCTGTCTGGTTATTTTATTTGAACTTATATATGTACCATTAGTTTTTAAATGTGTAGCTTTAATTTGAAAATTTTACATTTTACGGACTACTTTGGATAATACTCTGAATAACTTTTAGTATTTATCTATTCGAATTATTGATTATTTCAGTTATTAGACTTCTATTTTGACTATTTCAAATATTGGGCTTTTATTTTGATTATTTAACTTTTTACTGACTATTATGTTTATTACGATGAATAACTTTTAGTATGTACTCTTTTGAATTATGGACTATTTTATTTAATCAGTTTTTGTTGTTGTTTTGTAATATGATTTTACAAATAATAACTTTGAGTAAGTTCCAAATAATAATATAGTATTTTTTTTAATATACTAGTTATTGACAACATAATAATTAAATTCGTACTGTATGATAAGTAAAGAGCAGTAACGAGCCTTATCACGAATATTTTGACAAGTCGAAGAGCGGGTTTTAGCCATCGATTGAACACAACGAAAATGTAATGTAATATAATTCAACTTTCCACCATTGAGTGTTAGAGAATCCAGTCGTCAGACGGACACCTGATGATATGCATGTGAAAACCGCGAGAAATGCCACTTCACGATTTTACCTGAGACATCCTAAAGTTGACGGTGAATTGGGGTGAATTATACTATACACACGCTCTCTCCTATTATAACTGTTTAGAGAATATCAGTAAGATAAGAAAAGGGGTTCTTACTTGGCTTCTAGCGCAAGGGCTACAATTCCAGCGGCCAGTGGAGCCGATGCTGATGTTCCTGTGTGGCGCACCGTGCAGCTGTTTCTCAAATCCGTAGTTGTCTAAACATTAGAAAATTAAAATTATTAAAAAAAAAAAGATTTTCATAATTAAACAATACAAAGCAGATATAAATAGTACATATATCTATAGCTAAATTGGCGTGGCAGATACAAAGAGGAAAAATTGAATCAGGAATAACAACTGATTTTCTTTGCGCCCGTTCTGTTTGGGTTAATTAATTGATGATATATATGTATGTATGTATACAGCCGATTAAAAGTATTTGTGCACCCACTTGGGTATAAAAGGGTTTCTTAAAAATTCTTGGAAGAATTTATTTATTTTATTGTAGGTAGGCCTAATTATATTTTTTATTAAATTTTATGTAGGAGGACAAGGCCTGAATAAGCTTTAATAAGGTAATGTAATCAGGGTCAGGCCTACCCACAAGTAAATGATTAAATTCTTCCCAGAATTTTTAAATGACCCTTTTATACCTTGTTTGTTATACTCTTTATTGTGAAAATGTCACAATGGGCGGGTTTATTGTCACATGACAATCTCTTACAACCAACCCTACTATGACGTGTTATATGTATGTGTAACATGCCTGTAAGTGTGTGTCTTGTTATTGCATTCGATCGATAGAATTGAAAATGCAATTCCGTTAATTTGATCCCAACGGAAAATGGTGACCCAGCCGGGAATCGAACCCGGGACCTTACAATGTAAGATCAGGCAACCTAACCACTATTCCACCGGGCCGTACCTGATTTCATTAATGCCCGATACCTTTATTAAAGGGATTATGGTCTACTAGGTAATAGGGCCATTAAACAAATTATATTTATGAGCGATATAAATGCACTTTAGGAAGTATTCATTCGCGCTTAAAAACAGTTTTTTTATTACACTTTTATGTAATTAGTAGAATAAAAAAGAGAGTGCCCAATTACTTTTGAGCGGTATTGTATGTCGAGGATTGTTTAGGTAATAGTTTTTTTTTAGCTCTGAACTTAAAGCTGCAAGGGACTTGGATATCATATCACTATTTAGTATATTTAATAAAGCTGCAGCTGTGTAGCCTAACCTTTGTTGCGGTATACAATAGAATACAATTTATTCAACTCCAGTAGGTAGGCATTCCTACATTTGGATGCGTCATTGCGTCTAACATCCTTAGTAATGAATGAAAATTAACTAT
Source organism: Micropterix aruncella (assembly GCA_944548615.1). NCBI lineage: Eukaryota > Metazoa > Arthropoda > Insecta > Lepidoptera > Micropterigidae > Micropterix > Micropterix aruncella. Next base: position 18,308,500 of record OX155961.1, read on the forward strand.
CGTGATAGTTGCAACTATATAAATTAATTTAAGTAATTTATAACCAGTTTGAAATCCATGAAAATTACAAAATAATGTATTAAATAAAATTTCTGGTTAAGTAAAAAGCACAATGTCTATAATTATAATTATCAAAGTAATAATGTGGTAGTCATGAAGATAGGTAGTCATGAGTATACAAAAAATCTCAAAATTTAAATTAATTGTCAAATCCAGCAATATAGCCTTCGTTGATAAAAATAAATATTACGCTCTATAGCAAATGTCAACTATCAGGAATTTTCCTTTATTTTACCTTGTGTCACTCTTGGAATATGAATTCAGCAAATACTGAATTCTTAACTATTAAATATTCGTTTTTTGAATTGGTTCTCTTCAAGACTGCTGATATCCGCGGAGACCTTATTATAATAAAAGAGGCTTCGGGGAAGGAAACCATGCTAAGCCGGTGCCGATTAAGATGTAAGTTAAATTTATTGCTGCCAAGTATTACTGCCAAGTGTTTTTGGGCGAGTTCATTTTATAAGGTAAAAAAATGTATTTAGGTAAAAGGTAAAAATAAGGTATTTTATAAGGTAAAAATGTATTTTGCTTCATTATAAGTGTAGCCAAGTGGAGTGGCGTACGGTGCAACATGTTTAGGGATACTTAGGATTGATAAAAGAATGATGAAACATGGGTTCTATACCCTTATACAACATGGGCCTTAGTGGCCGAACTGAAACAGGGCCCATTAGATTCCCTAAAGAGGAAGGCAGAGGAAAACCAACACATTAATTTTCTTTCTCTTTATAGGCCGCAAATTAGAAAACCCCATAGTCAAGGGAGAACCGCAGTAATGGCTGCGTATGTCCAAAACGGCATCAGAAGAAAAGTACAATTAAGGACTCGTACAAAGACCTCAAATAGTGGTTCAATACTGGTAGCATGCCAAGACGGATCACTTATTGCAGTGGACCCGGCATTATCCTACATCAGGCGATCATAAAGCTCTAGTAAGTATTTTAAATTCGCCAAGCCCCTGCCACCAACTTTGCAGGTTAGGGCTAACCTGCAACATCGGGCCGCCTTACCAGGAGACCAGAGGCCCGCAAGAGTAAATTCAGCACGTTTCAGCGAGTATAGTCCAGTAGAAATACGGTTTTGTCTTGCGAATATTTTAGTGTGATTTTTCTTTTTTAATCTATTCAGAACGTTACTGGCAATTTAATTGTTTGTCTAATTTAAGTATATTTAACTATTTAGAAACTTGGGGAAAAATATTTTAGTATTTTTGCAATGCTGTATATGTTGTCGGGTTCAATCATACATTTAGTCCAAGCATAAGGATTTTTCTCAGGAAAAACTACGGAAGATTTTTCTCAACGATTTTATACTCCTCACTTTCTGGTAGCTGAATCCGATTTTCAACCTTGCCACCTTGCCAGACGGAAGCTAACTTCAGATAACGCCAAAAAACTCATTTTGCACCTATTTTAGTTTTTCGTTTATAACTAACAAGCGACATATTTTTGATAATGATTGTCATATGCAAAATTAGGTTAGATAAAATTCCCTACAATTTATATATATCGAAATAGTTCCTACAGTGCTTGACACGTGAGGTGCGTAGTCGGCGTGTTTGCCAGTTTTTGAAAAATCGCGAAACTCCTATGTTAGCTATATCTGCTAATCGTGAATAAAACTGAATATGTTGAGTGAAAAGGCCGTACGTCGATAAGATATCATGTTAGAGGATATTGCTATGTACAGATTAGAGAGATTTTAAAGTGATTAGAGAGATTAAACTTTTAAATAATTGTGGTTTAAGTATTTATCTATATAGATACATATATATTTTCGGAATGTACTTTACCAACCTTTCATTAGACACCAAACACTATATATTTATGTTAATTTATTGACATTTGGAGACTTGGACATTTAGACAACTATTTACTTGGTATTTGAACAATTAATTAGTACATACTTCGAAATCTGTTTGAGCATCTAAAGGTTATCGTGGAATAAAGAAACGGAAAACATACATAGATGAACCCTGCAGACGTTACCCTTCTATTTGTTGGGCACTCGTCGACATCTAAAAACTAAAATAATTGCAAAAAAATGCGGTTTTTTGTAATTCCTGAAGCAAGCTCACATCTGGCGAGGTGGTAAAGATGAAAATTCGATTCGACCAGAAATACGCATAAAACCGTTAATAATAGACTTCCGGATCTTTTTCCTGGAAACGTCAAGTTTGGATCTCATATGCTTGGACTAATTTGCATTTTTATAGTTCCGATGATAAGATTTATTATAATAAATCTTCATTTACATTACATTTACATAGAGTCTAATTGACGGCAAATCGCTGTGTTAGGTAGTCTTATTAGATTGAGAAAATAAAATAATATCGAAGAAGCTTTGGAACCTACTATAAGTTATACGGAGCGTGAATATCTATTTTACATAATCTGTTATAAAATGTAAATTTGTCATTTATTAATCATCTAGCAACATATTTCAGAATATTCAAAATGACGAACAGTACAACAAGAAAAATGAACTTAGGAATTTTGGTAAGTTTTGGTTTAAACAGTATTTCTACTGGATAAAGCGTATGGCGCAAGCGTCGCTGCCACCTGTTTCAGCTCGCCGCCTGAAAACATCAGGAGACTATAAAGTCGTATCGGTATTTTTGAGCAGAGCGCCATCTGCGTTCTTCAGCGAAGGGCGGGCTTCGGAGCTTTCGGTTTAGTGCGGATGAAACCCGGCAGATGGCGCCATAAAAATGAAATATTTTTGCAACATTCATATTTCCCCGCGATTACTTTACTGAAATAAATATAGAGGTGCTGGGTAAACGAGTGTCGCATTCCTATGTAGACTTTTCCTGAAATAAACATGTTTTTGGATATTTTTGATAGATTTTTTTGTGCAGGGATTTATTCTACATGAAAAACGGAGTGGAAAGTAATGTTCATTTTTTTTTCAGCTTTGGTAACCGACGAAAAGCGATTTTTATTTGCTTCGGATTGGTTCGGCTTTCGGATTTTCTGTTTTTTTTTATATTATAGAAGACTTAAAAAAAGACTTTTAAATTACATTCAAATACATTTTAAATTACACATAATTACGTTTTTTATGTAGAATAACCGACTCTACAAAAACAAATTCCTGGTGTACAAAAACATGTTTTATTCGGAAAAAAAACGATATCATGAAAAAAATCTTGTGTTTGATGGACATAATCACCCCTAGAAATGCGATACTCGTTTACCCAATCCTCCTATAGGCTAGTATAGTATACTTGTCACGGATGGAGGTGTTTAAAAAATGGATCGTGAACCTTGTTCCATATTTTATAGGATTTTATTTTCTATCTTCTAATTTCAACTAAAATATTGAAATTAATGAAACCGTTAATTTGTTTTTTATTTCTTGTATATTTTTTTGGATTTACAGAAACGCCCCTTGATTAGAAATCTAGGGTTTTTTTATCGCATGTTCAGGAATGATCACTGGATCGTGTTATTCCTTTTCGAAATTAAATAGGGATCTTTCTTTCTGTCGTTTGTTATTGTTCGGATATTTTCGTGTGTGTAACCACTGACAGTTGAAAATTCGCGTTTTATTTTTAATATTATGTCGTGGCAGCAACGTCGCAGATACGACACGCAATATCAATAATGTGTACGGAGCAAACGCAACAAATGAACAACCCTTGCCTTATTGGTTTTAATCGCTTCCGTTCTGGTAATTTTGACCTCGACCTCGTGCCCCGTGGACGACCGGAGCATAAGGTGGACGGATAAGTTAAGAGCGATAGTGTAAGCGGGGTTGCCAGATTTCCGGTTTTATACCGAACCGTCCGGTTTTCAGGGTGCTTGTCCGGTTTTCGAATTATTTAAAAATCGAACATACGGTTGGCCGGTTTTTGGTTTTGGCAAACGAATTTTAACGTTTTGTCTGTAGTTAATTACCCGTAAAACATGCTAATCTGATAACAAGGCGACAGAATAAAAGAAAAAAAGAAAAATGATCTGGCTTAAAATTGGCTTACGTCTGTCTTTGATGGATAATAATGTAATTGCATTTATTTTAATAAAAATATTGTATATTGGAAAATAACTTGAAAGGGATTTGCAATCCAGGTTTAAAAAAAATAATATTAGGAAGTAAATATATTAAAAAGAATAAAAAACACGACTGCCGTTGGAGAAACTGAACTATTGTATTTATAATTATTTTTATTACGGTTTTAATAAAATATTTGTGGTTTATGAATATATTTATTTATTTTTATTCTATTTTATTCTGGAACCAAATAGAACTACTTAGAATGCAATAAAAACGTATTTAAAAATAACAAAAATCCATTAACGTAATTCCGAATATTAGGTAAACAAAATGAACGCAATGTGATATTTTATATCGTTTCCGCTTGAGAATAGGGGGAGTCGGGTTGGGAAGTGAGGTGAAAGGAAGATACAAAATAGATAAAAAAAATATATTATGTATGCATATAAATATATTTATATTTAATGTTAGGTATGATATGTTGGTATAATAATAAATATAATTAAGATAAATTATGTCCATGAACCAAATTAAATGAAATATATTATGTACAAATGTTTTGTGATCATCTATATAGACTCTAGATTTCTTTTAAATAGAATTCTTGTAAGAGGTTTTTGATAAGTGTAATATGTTACAGTGTAACATGTTTTTGATGTAATATGTTTTTGATGAGTATAATATCCATATAGTTACATGTATATTTCCGGAATTTATTAAATCAGACCTTTCATTTGACACTAACACGATATACTTATGTTAATAAACATTTCGACATTTAGACAATTACTTGACATACGAAGAGTTAAGGTGTTATATAACACCCAGTATAGCATAGCCATTGTAACAATATTATACACTTCTAAATCGGTTCAAGTGTTTAGAAGTTATGGTGAAATAAAAAACGGAAAACATACATAGATAAACCATGAACATATTACACTCCTTATTTGTTGGGCAGTCGTGTAATAATATAGCCTCTCTTCCACGTAGAAATGATACACCACCTAAATGGGGCTGTATATGTTGACCAAATAAAATAATAAAAAGGCAAACTCGGTAAAATGGTTTTGTCTCACCACGATAACGCCCCAGCACACAAGTCCAAAGTTGCGATGGCTGGCACTAAAGAATCTAGCTTTGAAGTACTCCAACATCCTCCATACTCACCGGACCTCGCCCAAAGTGACATCTGTCTATTTACGATATTAAGGAATATTTTAGAGGACAGTGATGATGATGAATTTTTGGGTGATGAGTGAAGAGTTTATTAGGAAGGTTATTTATTTTATATTTGGTATATGTATTAGGTATATAACGAAAAGGTGACTATGCCAAAAATAAAAGAACAATCAATAAATATTATCTCAATCAATGTCACTTTTTATTGAACACTTCTGCGACGCTTTAGTTCCAGGTCTGGTGATAAATTTTGGGGTCGTGGAACTATTGAAATCTCATAATAGAAATGTTTCGCGATCGCAAATATTTTCCTATTATACTACTTTATTGCGGAAAACTAAAAATCACGGGCAAATAGACTTGAAAAATAGGAAGATATTCTCCTAAAAACATTATCAGCCAGCTCAGTAATCCGGGTGACGATTATCCGTGAGCTTTCGCCAGATTATGCGATCGGTTCCTACCAGGAGCACATATTCGCTCGGGTGGTTAATCTGCGGGACTATCCGCCCGTAAGCGTGCAGCTTTCAGTTTCAGCCGCGGATCAATGCGGCTGACCAAATTTAAAACACAGTAAGACGCTTCGACAAAATTGTTCAAGAGTGGAAAAAAGCACTTTTTCCATTATTTTTGGATGCGTTTGCCTAAGTGATGAGGTCATTTTATTTTTATTATAGAAATAAAATTCCACATCTGTTAGTATATGCTACTTGTAAACATTAGTAAAAGCTACTTGAATTGCAGCGAAGGAAATCCCAGCTTGGATTGGGAAATGCTTATGTTTGAATGAGATATACTTACGGATGTGCACGACTTTCGACTGTGCACGTAAGTTTATGGGTCCCTTTCCCGTCGACAAACGATTACTCTTCATCCATATATCTCAAAATTGGGCTTTTCCTTTTGCAACACAAAATGCCTCCAATTGAGACGAATTAAAGCGAAAAACTAAAATAAAACACTTTGATCACTTCGGCAAAGGCCGTTTCATAACTGAAGGATGACATAAGGAGATAATTCAAATTTTCGAATATTTCCAACATTTAAAATATGATATTATTAGGCTGCGTTCGTTATCAACGAGCCATTAAATCGATATAAAAATAGAAAACCTCCATATGCACAATGAAATGGAAGAAGAAACTTCAATCTTAATTTATGGCAGAGAAGTTTATAGTAAAGACTATATAATACTGTCAAAGTAAGGTAAACTTGTGTTTTATTTTAGTTTTTTGGCTTTAATTCGTCATCATCCTATGAACAAACCTTATCAAATATAAAAATATTATACAGTTTTTTTACAATTTTTCTATATACATATTCTAATGATATACAATTTTCTAATGTTATACAACGATATTCAAAGCTTCTCAAATATCATTAAAAAATAATAAAAACCTTCCAAACGCTTTTCCATTTTATTTTTTTTCGTTTCTGACAGCAGTTTTAAATTCAAATTATTTAATTTAAATACCAAAGTACTTAATTTCTAGAGCTCTGTGGATTTAGGACTCAAGTCTGTCAGAGTTTATTTTACTATTAAAATAAAATATATTATTAACCCTGGCGGTAGGCATTAAAAAGCTTAGTTATAATAGTGATTGTAAAAAAAACACATGAAATAAATGGCGCTTACTGTGTTTTAAATTTAATCTGCCGAATGCGAGCGCGGCAGTATTCAGGCGTCGGAGGGAGAAAGAGAGGGAGCGGGACGATGCCGCTGAACATTTTCCGCTGAAATGCTTCAGGAATTTTCCGACGCTGACGGCGTTACGGATTAGGAGCATATGTTTTGGGAGGTGGTCGGTCGACACGCGGGAAAAAAATGTTTCTATAGTAGAATGAAATAGCATATTAACTAGCTGAAATCCATCGAATTCGACGGTCACTTTATTGACCGTAATGTTACAAAAATAAACGGTAACATACTTGTTATGCAATACTGGGCCCGATTGCGTTTCTTTGTGAACTAAGACTAAAATTAGTCCAAGCGAACGAGACAGAGCAATATGTTAGAGCGAAATATGAAACGAACGATCGTCGATTAATACTACGTGCCGAACTTATACTCGTCCGAATAAATTCGAGCATATTTCATGCGGTATAAGATTTGACCTTGGCGGGCAGTTTTAATGCGAAAAAGAGACAACCGGTCATCGCACACTCCGCTCTAGCGTATTGCACTATCTCGTTCACACGGACTAATTTCCGATTTTAGTTCACGAAGAAACGCAATCGAGCCCACTATTATACATTATTTAAGTACAAAGATTATTTTTTTTTCCGATTATTTCGATTACGTTGCGGTGGCTTGCCCATTTGATTTGCGATTAGGAATGTTACGAAGGTTCTGGAGGAAACGGACAGGAACAACCGAAGAGTGACGTTACTTGGCAGGTGACAGAAAGTAGACAAAAACTTTCACGCCAATTCAGCGTATTCAGTTATTTCCAAGTAAACAAGCATAAGTTCCATGTCAGTTGGCTTCCCTGAAGTTGACGCTTGAGGGCTGGATGTTCTGCTCCTCTTTATTTGGTCGTAAATTAAATTGTTTTGCTTTTCTCGTTGTAAATATCTTTCATCGAGCCTTGATACAGTTGTATTTTAGCGTTGACTGGCTCTTTCTCGCCTTCCAGTAAGGCTTTTTCTGAGGGGTTTTAGCCTTTTCGGATTTTGAGCCATTAAAATCGATGGTAAAGGTACAACAGTTCAAAATCACCGGTAGTTTAAAATATTGCCCAAAATTACACAACTTTGATACAATGTCAATTCAGTTTAGAAATCGTCCGTTAGAGGGCCACCTGTTCACAGTACAAAAAGGTCACGCTGTAATCCAACAGATGGCGGGGTGTAACAATTCGGCTGAGGTGTATTAAAAAAGCTCTCGGTCTGTAGTCGACCCATAAAAAAATGTAATTTAAATATTTAAAATATACAATTTATAGCGCCATCTACTTGATCTCCGCACGGTCGCACGAAAAGGTCGCGCAGAGATCCAGTAGATAGCGCTACAATTTTGTATTTTTCTGTTTTAAGGACTTTATAAAATTTACTTTTTTAATGACACATCTACAGACCGAGAGCTTTTTTTAAACACCTTAACCAAATTTTTAGACCCCGCCATCTGCTGGATTACAGCGTGACCTTTTAGTGCTGTAAACAGCCGTTCTCTCAATGTGGCCGTTACAGGAAAAACAAGTTTCAAATTAATATATAGATATATGTTGGGAGTCAAAAAAAAAAAAAATATTTAGGAAACTATTCTGTCTGCCATATAAATGCTAGATCATATTTAATGATATACATAAGCCCATGAATAATTCAGACGTTGAAACATATAGTATGGACATTTTCTGATATGGCTTACATATTCAGAAATGGTAATAAAACATCGGGGAATAAAATAGGTGTCATGGGGTTTTAGCTGGGGAATACGCTGCTTGATCAAAGATATTTGTTCACATTTTAGTCAAAAACTCTTGTAGAAGTATTAAAGAAAACCGTTCCTAATGGTTCCTTGGATCCTCCATTTTTGTTCTACAGTCACTTTCAAGAATGCACGTGGTGTCATCTGCAAGTTGGACAGTCTTGGTACAAGTTATGTTAGTTGCTAAATCGTTACAATAGAGTTTGGAGAGGAGAGGTCCTAATGTTGAGCCCTGAGGCACACCGATGTTTACTATTTCACAACTCGATTGCTCAGCCTTTTCCTCAATTCCATCAATTATTTTAATCTCCACCACTTGCTGCCTGTTTTGTGGGTACGATTTAATGAGTGAATTGGCCACTCCTCTAATTCCATAATGGTTTAGCTTGTCTACCAGGGTATTGATGTTTATACAGTCGAATGCTTTGCTTAGATCGCAGAACTTTTATACACTTTTTTTATACACTGTTAGCTTAGATCGCAGAACTTTTTATACACTTTTTTATAATTTGAAATGTAATTTCATTTGTAGAAATACTATTTTTTGTAATTTCGTAATGTTATTATATATATAATATTTTTTTGTAATGTAATTTCTATACCCAGATCGGGTTTATGAAAATAAATTTTTCTTATTTCTTATTTCTTATTTCATGCAGATCGGGCCTGATGACCAATTTGTAACACAATGCCCCAATCTGGGGGGACACCTCGGGCGGAACTGTTGGGTATTTTATATTAGGTATTTTCTGCGTAGACAAGTTTAGTTAAATCTGGAAATATCGAAGTCTTCTGACAAATTAGCATTAGTGTATTTTTCGCACTGAAATTTATTAAAAAAACCTATTTTTATAGTCGAACACCTATATTAGTAGGATTTTCAATTCTGTTGATAGGGTAGACCAGACTTTCTACTAAAATGCTCATACCCAGTATATTTTTATTTCATTTTGCAAATTGTTGTGACCCACTGCACCGTCGAGAAGTTGGCGTTGGTACATACAAACAAACACTCACAATCATTTGATCTTCATACGCTCCAGAAGAGTAAGTGACGGCCAAAGTTGATGGGCAAATTTCTCCATACCAAGGAAAAGCTCCCCTTTGTGACGCACTGCCAATGGATACGGTGTATATACTGCCAGCATACCTGCAAAATGTTAAAAAATGCAATATTCAAAAAACCTATTTTATAAATAATAGAACATATTTTTTGTCATTTGATTTTTTTTCTACAGAAGATTATTATTTTCTGCTACACAAAAAAATGCGTTAAAATTGTTGTTACCGAGGAGAAGCATCTTTTATGTTTAACTTTTGGATATTCAGTATATCTTTCTCAGTAAGAATTAAATCAAATCAACTGAATAAAAAAAACTGGTATCGAGATAACTTAACCCTTTAATTTGCGAAGTTTTTTTAACTGCCCATTAGACATTTTGCCGTAGGTAGGCGATCGTTCCGAGCGGGTCGTTAGACATTGGAGGGGGACAGTGTTTTATTTTGAATAATGGTATATACATAAAAATACCTAATATAAAAAACAAAATAGTCAAAAGTAAAAAAAAAATATGTTTCAAAAATACGAGTTACCCATTTGTCTGGTTTGGTGTTCACTAATAAAAACTAAACCTATCTTCTTCTTCTTCATCATCAGCGCGCATTCGCCCAACGTTGGGCATACGCCTCTCCAACCACTCTCCATCTGGATCGGTTGTCCGTTTCCCTAATCCAGTATATTTACCTCATTACCATCATGTATATTTACCACATTAAACCTGTATATTTAAATAATAATAGTGCTAATATTTACCCATCACAGTTGCAGTTGTCATGCCTGGTACCACCGTTTCCATTCGCCCATATAAATATGGCTCCTTTTCCATTACGCCCCTGAAATTTTAGAAATAAAATATATAAATAATATCGGATCATAATTAAGGAGGTCGTGCCGGCCGTGGCGGCCATAAGCTATGTGAAGCATAATTTTGTGGCCTGGTTGTGAGAACACGAAAAATAATTTTAATACAATTATGCCGGATTTTAAAAACCCGGTCCTTAAGCTTCATTTCGCCGAAACGAAATTGGTAAATTATTTCCATATTAATTGTAAATTATCTTTATTCTGTTACTGATTTCCAAAAAAATAAAAACGAGTGAGATTTGTCTTCAGTTTTTGAAAAACCTAGAGATGATTCTCAATATTAAAAATACTATTAACACCAGCGTTCGTAGAAGTTATTAGCGATGTGACATTTATATAGAATACATACAACCAGTGCAGACAACGCACACGCCAGAATGTACACACCTGTTCAACCTTTAGGTCCCAGCAAATTATACTATCTAATCTTGCTACAGCTCTCCTTTCCGTGAAAGAATATTTTACCACATCTACGTTTGAAAGAATAGTTGTTAACAAAGAAAACTAACGCGAATTATTTGTACACCTAATCGGTCACAAACATACCGAACGTCGCTTCACGTTCGGCTGTTCGGGTTTATTCGGCTCCGCCTTGTAGCTCTATCCTCTTTTGTCTATGGGGAGGAATTTTTATAGACGCGATGGGAATTGCCCTGGCAGAGACACGACACATACTTCGCACGCGTTTAAAAATCACCATAGGATGGGTTCAAAATCAAACGAACAATCGATATTACGACGCGCCCTGGATGCTAGGCGCTTTAATAAAACAAGTTTTTTTTACAAACACATGGATTTGGTGCTAAATTAATTTCCGCTTTTTGTCAGGTACCTGCCCCCCCCCCCTCCCCCAAAATGAAACGGAGCTGGGGAACAATACAATAGTCGGGATTCCAATGCCATCTGCGTGATCAAAGGGACTCCTCAATGGCAAAAAGGCCTATCAAGTTTGGGCTGGGTTTACATGTCGTGACCAGGAGATGAAATTGTGTTTCTTCGTTTTTAAACTATATATCTACATATCTTATATCCATAATTAAACAAAAATGATGAACTTACTGTAAAGATATTTAGGGGTTGAATCGAAAATAAATTAATAGTTAAAAAAAAAACACTAAAAACTCGCTTTTATAAATGCACGTAAAAACCACATCATCAGACCTTGAAACCTAATCGTGGTCAAAGTTCATTCCAAGACTTTTCTAACAAGTCCAAACACAGCTATGATACGATGTTCCATCATGAAGTTCCAGTTCATATCTTCCGACTCCATTATCAGATCAGTTCGACAGTACCATATTATTGTATTGACATCAGAACTACATACAGCTGCCAATTTTCATGACGCTATGATCCTTGGAAGATGGTTAAATTAGTTACCTTAGATTCCATTACATAGTTACATACAGGTCGACCTAATAAAAGTGTGTTAAAAAGGGCAAGATTAAGGAAATGTCAAAGCTGGTTTGAAATGAAATACATATAATAAAGTTGGAGAAACAGCACTGAAATAAATATGAAACTACAACAAATTATTACAGAGATATGCAATACTGCAATATTACAATAAAACTACTAGTAGAAGTTAAATAATTTACGCTTTTCAAAAAAACACAGAAACAAGAATATCAGATTAAGATCGCATCGATTGACATGCAGACCCCAAAGCAATGTCAATACCCACAAGAGTATTGAAAGCAAGCGAGCATAAGGTCAATGGTTTTCAATATATTCTTTGCCATATTTCGATTGCAATGTGTAGAACACAGATAATATAAGGAAACGCCGCTTCCTCATCCAAAGATCGATAAGTAATATTTTTCTCAAGCTCTCACAAAATCTGGAATGCTAAGATATTTATATTATTGATGCTGTAAAGTCCCATGTATCCTTCTGTATCAACTACTTCTTACCAGTCATAAAAAATCTGAAGAATGTGATATAATAATCAATAAGTTTACCAAAAAATGTTACCTCTTTAATGCCTCTTTCCAGAGCAGCCTGAGCTAACCGTCCTGGACCCTCTACAGTTTTTCCATCGTCGTTAGGCCCCCAGGAAGCGCTATATATATCTACTTTATCATAAGCGAATCCTAAAAAAAATATAAGGATATTATATTACATTACATTTACGTCGTGTCCAATTGGCGGCTAAAAACTGCTCTCAGACGTGTCAAAATATTTGTGTTTTAAGTAGTAAGTGTCATTACTACTTTAATCTTTACTTAACATACATATATTATTTAAAAAAAAATAGTATCTAAGAAACTTTGGAACCTACTAAAAGTTACTCGTCGCAGAATCTTATTACAAAACAAATTAAAAAATAGTCAATAATTCTAATAACTTCCTAGTAAACACACAATAATATTAATAGTCACTTAAAAAGTTGAATAATCAAAGCAGAAGCCTAACAATTGAAATAGTCAATAAATCGAATATATACGTACTAAAAACTGTACATAGTAACATCTAAAGTAGTAAGTAAATGGTTAAATAATCAAACTAAAGCTAAATCTTACATTTAAATACTAAAAGTACATATATAATTATCATTCAAATTGGTACAATATTTGCAAAGTCATGGCCCTCGAATTCGGTCAGATTATAGAAAGGGTAGCATATCAGCATCTCCTTAACGTTTTTTTAAAATTGTTTGTTCTCCAGTTGTTTGATAGTGGTAGGGAGTAAATTGTAGAATTTAATGCTAAGGTATAAGTGGCTCTTCTGTACTTTTGCCAGATATATTGCAACGATTATATAGGTACTGGGCTCGATTGCGTTTCTTCGTGAACTAAAATCGGAAATTAGTCCGTGTGAACGAGACAGGGCAATACGCTTGAGCGGAGTGTGAGATCAGCGGTTGTCACTTTTTCGCATTAAAACTGCCATTAAAACTGCTATGCTCGAATTTATTCGGACAAGTATAAGTTCGGCAGGTAGTATTTATCGACGATCGTTCGTTTCATATTCCGCTCTAACGTATTGCTCTGTCTCGTTCGCTTGTACTAATTTTAGTTTTAGTTCACAGAGAAACGCAATCGGGCCTACTGTTGTCTGTTGGGGGCTGAGTTAAATGTAAGCGTTGGTTGAGGTGCGGGGACCGGCGTCGTATAACACGTATTCTTTTGTTAGCGTACATACCTCTACCTATTACTGTCAAGTAGCACCGGGCGAGTGATATCACAGCACTACTCTCTGTGATGTGGTGACCAAACCCCTGTCCCCGCACCTCAGCCACCGCTTACATTTAGCTCAGGCCCCAACTGTAGGTGATATTAGCGTGTCGTCTCTTCCGCAGTCGGTAGGGTCAGTTTTTTTGATAAAGTGTTGTTTAACCCGGTTTTTAAGTTTCAATGGCACATATTGGAGTTGTTTAATGTTTTGCAACCAATTGTTGAATACTACTGCCACTATGTACCTTAAGGTTCTTTTGCCGTATATGTTGTTAGGTTTTAGGGAGTTAAAAAGTCCTTTATCCGCGGATCGTGTCGCTGTACAGAAATTGATATGAAAAGAGAGAAATTTTTATGTGCTGCATGTTTTCGTACTGACCGAAAGCTAATAACCTGTTAATTTTTCTTTTATTAGAACGTTTTCAAGGTTTCTTTTATTAGAATCAGTTAACTAGGTTTCTTTGGTGTTATATTTTCAAGTATTATACATTGAAGTAAACGTATCATACTTATGTTTGTTTTGTATACGTGTAGAGAAAGCATGAAATTATAGATTCGTCCATTGCATTACATAAAATAATAATTATTTATGGACTATTTTTCGTCTCAGTATAGTGAACTTACTGAGTTGATGTTGATGATTTCGACATGTTGATGTTTTGAGCAGCAAAAAATTCGCTTAAAGTTTAGTAACGTACTTGGAGCTTGTGTGCTTATTTGGAGAAGAAGAGAATATGATTGAGAATCGCTGGACACCAGTCGCAGGGGCATTTGACCTGTGAGAGTTGTTAACTACTATGGGCGAACCCGCCATCCACTGGGAAGTGAGCACAGCCGGCCGACCACACGCCCTCACTACCAGATTTGACCGGATTTCTCCGTCCTCCAGTCTGGTTATAGATTCGAAGTCACTTGCGCGGTCTCTACCTGACGTAAGCTATAATTCAGATCGAATTTATCGCAGACCGAGGCACTTTAAGACCGTCAAGGTCACTCGCGATCGAGTAGCCAACGGTTCGTTTCAAGGATAGATGACGTCAAGTCCACAACTACCCCAGCTGCTTAGGAAACACACGTTTCCAGATCGACCAGTTATTCGCCGGATGGGCAGAGTGGCTAGCAAACCAGCCAGTGCACCAACCGGCAAGATCGACTAGAGGTGTTCTACCGTATCTGCACTAATGTATCAAACAACCTTATATCCCGATCCAAACATACAGTCTTGGATTCCCGCTTAATTGTAATAATACCCATTCGGCGAGTTCTCGTGCTTCCCAAGAAGGAAGCTCAAAGATTGAAATACTAGCGATATAGAGTGGCTAGAAGGAGCATCCTGATTGGTGAGCAAAGGCAAGCAGACGATGTTCGATCGAACAGATTTGCATACAGGCATCAAGAACAGACATCAATATTCATTGCTATTGTGTATTTAAAACTATTAAAAGATATGTAAATTGCTCATACCCAAAGCCTCTCCTTCCACCTTATCATTGACTCGGCCATCGAGTAGTCTGACTCCGCCCACTTTAGCTTGAAAGGCAACGCCCACACCGCACTTCCTATTATTTGCCACCATCGCTATCTGAAATTACAGAAGAAATTAGAATAAAACTTAACTTGGTTTTGGGATGCTGCAAGTGAGCAACAATAGCAAACTAACAGTGCAAAATTAAGAAAAACCTGTGTTAAGTTTCAATTTATCATTCGTATTATTTTGAAATATTTACTTGTGAACGGTCCTAGATAAATTTAGACAGGAAATTATTTTTATCTTGTAAAACCACGTGGCATCTCCATTTTATAAGCGAAGAAGGCGAGAAAGCGGAATACAGTTTATTTTTGCAGTATATTTTGAAAAAATCAGGTTTGAACGCTAAAAAGATGAGTAATAAGTTAACTCTCGGCTTAAATGCCTAAGGATCACAGATAAAGTAAAGGATATGTTCCGTGGCGGGCTCTGTGATATTTCTAAAATCTCCTATTAATGTTCTTATTTTATTAGTCTCTTTTGATAATTTTTTGAGTATCTTTATACCCGATCAGCTTTCTTCCAGATGATGTATTATTTCTCTAGCTTTCTTGCATCGTTACGTCGTAGTATTCCATGTCATGTTTCGGTGAGTAATTTCACGTCTATATTGGTCTCTCCACATTTCGCTTTCCTGCAGAGTATCTTGTTACTTCCGATAATAAGTTTGGTGACTCGCTACTTTTAACATGGCCATAGTAGCAAAAACGATGTACTTTTATTTTTTGTTTTTGTATTTGCCTCCATTAAATCTTTCATTAGCTTACTTGGTAAATTTCGAGGATCTTACAATATTTCCTTCAATTCTGGTATTCTATTAGTCTTGTCCTTTTTGCTTTCGTTAGGACCGTTGTCTTCAGTACATAAATCATCGCCGGCCCTGGGGTCATTATGTATATTAACTCTATTGTTCGCCAATCCATTTTAATTTATTAAATAAAAGCGAGAATTATCTTGGTGTTTGCCACGCCTTGTTTGCAGCGTGAGTTAATAATGTTTTTTCGGCTTATGTCCGATCTGATATAGCTTATAAAATATTTAATTCCCTTTGCTAGTTTTATTTCAAATCCATTCATGCCTATCAGTTCTTCAATATCTTATGTCCTGGATATCGAATAAAGACTAAGACCATTCGCGAGAATGAAAGGAATTGAAGTTAAACTTTCTCGGAAGCTACACCCAAAAAGCTTGTAGCTATAAGAGGTATTAATTTTACAAGATCGTTATTACCCTTTTAACCATCGACTGATTATTATTTTGTTATTACTCTCTATTATGGAAGTTTACAATGAACTGGGTAATTATATCTCTTATTATCTGTGCGCAGCGGTTTCACTCGCCGTTTGATTTTAATGAAATCGGAATATTTATAAATTATTTAGAGTACTTCGGCATAAACAATATTTTTAGTATAATTTCGTGTGGTATTCGTATATACTGGTTTTCGCCGCAACTTAATCTAGATAAGGCATGCACAGTTCGGCTCTTTTCGGTAATGCTCGGTTCTCGTTGAGCGGCCCAACTCACCCCCCAAACCCACCGTGTCCCATCGCACGCCCGCGCTATTGCCATGTTTTCGCTTAACGTTCTTGTTACCCGGCACCTAAGGGCCGTAACGTGATGTTAAATAACCAATAACCTTACTCAAGAATTGAGCTATCAAATGCAATACGAATTTTTTAAACCCGACACCGGGTATTATTGTGCCTATTACAAATGTTATTAGAAAGGGGAAAAAATAGAAATATTTCATTTTCATACCTCCCCTGCGCATCGAGTTCCATGACCATTATTATGTTGAGTATCATATCTTGGTTTTGGGTCATCGTCACCATCGTTGCTGTCCCAGCTTATGCTTGCATCCTAGTAGGTCATGAAAAACCATAATAAAATAAAAATAGATAAATAAAAACTCCGTAATATTAAAAAAGAAATTAAACAAATAAAATCGGTTTTGTCACCCCTAGGCTTTTCCGTCAAGTAGCCAAGGACTGACTTCATTTCAATAATAATTTCATAAACAAAATAGATGAGCTCTCTCTCTATCTCGGTCGGCGGACGAACCCGGTTGGGTTCCTTTGCGACCGCTTCGAGCGGCGCGGTTCGTTTCTCGGCTAAGGGCAGGACTGGGCCAAGCGCCAACGGATAGTGTCAATGTTTAATTAAAATGTATGGTGGTAATAAATAGTATAGTGTAGTCCAACCAAAGTTTACAATATGATTTCGTCCCAACAAGGTAACTGTGTGTCATTTCTATTTCAAGTCTTTAAGTCGAATATTTCGACAGCGAAATTAATGTGGTGCGCCTGGCCCTCAACCTATTTCATCCACAACCATTAGATTTCTTACCATGACCAAAATGATGCCTGTATACCAAATTTAAGCTCAATCAAATTAATCGTTTGGGCTCTATCGTGGAGAAATACACACAGACAAACAGACAGACTTCCATCTGAAAATGGTCCAACAAGGTATCGTTGTACTAAATATTATAAGGAAATGTTTTTTTTAAAAATCTAGTAGAGTTTATAAACATCCGAGCTTTTTCGAGTAGTTTCCTTTTCCAGGACTTTTTCATCCTGCCATATGAACTCCTCTGCCATAAAACCTCCATATGAACTCCTCTGCCAGAAATTAAGATTGAAGTTTCTTCTTTCATTTCATTGAGCATATGGAGGTTTTTTATTTTTATTTCGATTATTGGCTCGTTGATAACAAACTCAGCCAATTGTATCATATTTTAAATGTTGGTAGCATTCGAAATTTGAATTATTTCGTAATGTCACTTTCATTTAGAAAACGGCTTTGCCGAAGTGATAAATAGTTTATTTTTTTATTTTTTCGCTTAATTCGTCTCAATTGAAGGCATTTTGTGTTGCATAAGGATAAGCCCTATTTATGAGATATATGGATGAATAGTGATCGTTAGTCGACTGCAAAAGGACCTTTAAACTTACATTGCACCGTCGAAAGTCGTGCACATCCGTAAGTATATCTCATTCAAACATAAGCATTTCCCAATACAAGCTGGGATTTCCTTCGCTACTTTTTAAGTAGCTTTTACTAATTTTATTTTAAATAAAAACATGATCCTATAAACGGATTTCTTTACAAACCTTATCAAATATATATATATATATATATATATATATATATATATATATATATATATATATATATATATATATATATATATATATATATATATATATATATATATATATATATATATATATATATATATATATATATATATATATATATATATATATATATATATATATATATAAGGGAATCCTTCGTCACGATGTAAGTGGCTTTTATAATTATTTACTTTATAATCATCTTATTGATCAATTCCTAAAAGAATATATACACAAAACTATCAAATATTTCAATATATATATATATATATATATATATATATATATATATATATATATATATATATATTTATATATATATATATATATATATATATATATATATATATATATATATATATATATATATATATATATATATATATATATATATATATATATATATATATATATATATATATATATATATATATATATAAATTTACTTATTTTTTAATTTCTAGAAAATTTAATAAATTCTTCCAGAAATAAAGACTTATATTATGAAAAAAATATTTATAAATATTGCTAGAAAAGCTAATAAAATGTTGGGTCTTATTATTAAGCTTGCAAGGTTCTTCAAAAATCCTATATATTATATGTCTTTAGTCAGCTTTAGTTTGGAATTTGAATCATTAGTATGGACTTCATATTTCAGTACTCGAATAGGATTGAATCCAAACAGGAGAGATTCTTCTGAATGTTTAGTACAAGATATATTAATTTTTAATTCGATTACATTCAAAATTATATTATAACTAGTAATATGCACATTTTATTTATAATTGACTATTTTAATGTGATTATCGTCTGACTATTTCAATTAGATTTTTTGACTATTTATTATAATTCCTTTTTATATCCATAATTATTTCACTTTGATTATTTCACTATTCATTCCAATTCCTATTTATTATTTATCTTTTTCGTGTTATTGAAATTAATTTTATTGTGTTTTATGATAGGTATTTTACAAATATAATTTGCACACTGATAGACTGACAGACGCATTGACATATCAATAACCTAGTTTTTAGAGTAATGATTAATTTATACATACATTGTTTATTGCCTTAAGTCGTAATATTATTTGATACTATTTATTTATTTTTTTCTCTTTTGACATATGTAGTTTAAAGTATGCACAAGCCACTATTTTATTGGTACGCTTGCCTTAGTACGGGCCTAGGCCTAGTTAGGCAGCGGTGATCTAAAGAAGGACTAGGCTGCGGTACTCTCTTTTTTGCTACTATTTACAACGGAACCTCTAATGATAATATGTAATGTACTGTAGTTTAAAAAATGCTCATTTCTTTAAATAAATAAATAAATAAATATATAAAGATGCGGCCTCAAGTGTCTTTTAACCTCCCCGGTCCGAAATGTCTTATAACCTCCCACACGATAATACACGTTCACGCAGCACGGAAAACTAAGGATTTTTTGCAACAAGAAATCTGTTTGGTTGACGAACCATTATTTGTACCTTCCTAACCTAAGTATGTCCCATCGAACACAACATCTACCGTCCCATCGAACATAAGTAAGATAAGTGCGGTACCCCGGAGATTCTGTTCGTGCGTTCAAACTGCCGTTCACAACCGCAACGTCGAATAAAAGTTACCATTTTAAGAGTTAGTTTGCGCGAGTGAAAAAATATATTGATTTTAATGGAAGGCAAAAAAGACAAAAGTATTTTTAGCTGTGTTCTGTCTGTTGTTTTTCCATTTCCCAATAACCCTGCGAAGTTACGTTCGCCGAAAACACTTCTCTCATATTCGTGGTTGGACTGGCCGGCATTATCTCCCTATTAGGCAACCATAATGCAGGAGGAGGTGTTTCCACTGAAAACTCAAACACCTTGGAAAATATCTAGGGGACGGGCCACGGTGGGACATCCTACCCTAATACTAGGAGAACAGAATGAGTCAGGAGGTTAACATTCAGTGTTTTAATCGTCGATGACACACAGTAGGGTAATATAGACTGCCTAGTGAAGATTTAATAAATGTTATAATTGTGGGAGGTAATGGAAAATCACAATAGATGTATGTGCCTTGTTGTCATTGTTCCAGTCGTGGTCGCTTGCGTCTGATATCGATTAAGACACTAGACGAAGAAGATGGCTAAGTAAACGGAGTCATACTCGTATATATGCAAATATCAAACAGCTCTAAATATATTGATAAAATTGAATATTCTATTACATATGTATAGAAAATATGCATAGACTAATATTTAAGTAGATCTTTCGATTGGTGTATAATTGAAATATGTATATTTAGTGGTAATCGAGCTATAAGTAGATACGTAGATAAATGGAATAACTTCAATTTAATTTATAAGTATTTGAATATCAATATCCGCAGCTAGACTAGAAACTATGTAGCTATTTTATAAGACTTGTATACAGTAGCGTTTACGAGGTAGACGTTAAATCAAAACAGCAAAGCTCGATTTCGGAATTAATACTAATCCTCGGCCTCGGTTTCAACTAATGGAAAATTAAAGAAGAAATCGAATGTTTTCTAGCGCTAATGGCAATGATGAAGTTGATACTACCTTACATTACCTTATCCTTCATTGTATAATTTACTGTTCATTGACGGAAGATTATCTATACTAATATTATAAAGAGGTAAAGTTTGTGAGTTTGTGAGGTTGTAGGGAGTAATCTCTGGATCTACTGAAACGATTTTAAAAATTCTTTTGCCAATAGAAAGCCATATTATTTGTAAGTGTCATAGGATATATATTAATCCGAAAAATGAAAACAATTTTTCGTGGTAGTCGGATTTGAAACGTAAGTTGGAGAAAAAAACGGTCGAATGGAAACGTTTCTTACGAACGCTGCCTTAAAGATGAGAGATATATGATTGCATTCTAGAGAGAAGTTGTAGAGCTTGATAATGCCTACAAAAAAGTCAGTGACTGCATATGTCTAACTTTTATATTTAAGTCACATAAAGTAGTTTTTTATATTTAAAAAATAATTTAAATCGTTAGGTCATGTTTATTGATCATATTATCAAAAATTATGAATTCTTATCAAAATAAGTAAATCTATCGTCTGAAGTGTTTAAAACAAAGGAATTTTCCCTTTTACTGCATATAATTTCCTTTTTACTACATAAATGGTTAAAGAGATAATACGAAATAGGTATGGAACCGCGACCGTATCTTGGGATGGAACTCCTGAAAGACAATATATTTTGGTACCAAACAATAACATTACATCTAATATAGTATACAGAGAAGTTTTAAACAATAAAAATAAAAATAATTTATTCAACCATAATCATTTCATTCACTCATTTGAAACCCAAATGAGCCGTAAAACATATAGCCAAATTGGCATGCAAATACATACATACATATGCAATAAAGATATAACCCTCCTTTTGGCAGTCAGGAAATAAATCATAGCACTCAGTACTAACCGAACCACACTCATAATTTCATCACAAGTAAAAATGTTTACCGCCCAATGAAGTGGGCACGGGTCAGCTAGTCGGTCATAAAACAGCGGAGCCGCGGGCAACAGCTTGTAAACAACAATTTTCGCCATACTAACACCCCGGTTAGTAAAAATAAGTTAAAGAATATTCGTATAAATATATAAAATTAACATTTCAAGGTTCTAAGCATTCAGGCCACTGTGCGACGCATGGTGACGCGTACGGCGCAGGCGTCGCCGCCACCTGTTTCAGCTTGACGTCTGATTTGTATCAGGAGACTAGGCGCTTGTAAGAGGCTACTGAAAGGAAAAGCTGTGAATTTGGTGTGATAAAATGACACATAAAAATATAACGTCGTTTATAGAGTAAATACCGTGTATGTAAAATTTCCACAATTTTCGTTATTCGTAAAATCTCGTACTCAGCGAATCTGGTTGTATTTTAGCACCATCTAGCTAGGGGCATAAATAAATACCACGCATGGTAGAAACTTCGCCATTCAGTGGACAAAACCTTATAAATTATTACATACGAGCATTTCATTTTCATTGAATGAATTATTACAGCAATAGTAGGAATTTCGGACACATGAGCTATTCCTATCAAAAACACATTTTAAAGGTTCCTAATTTTTGTAGGATCTTATGCATTTTTGTTTGTGTATGCGTATTTTTATCCTAGGATATTTTATCCGGTTTGGTAATTTTAAGTCCAAATGATGTATTTCCTGCATAATATCCAAAGGCGTTTTTTAAAACACATCAATTATCGCGGACGCTTCGGTCTTCGTACGTGCGAGAGCAGACTGGACCACTTCGGTATTCAAGCTCTAGAAGACCGACGCACTGTGGCTGATATGGTACTGTTACACAAAGTTATCCACAATACCATAGATAGTCCAACCTACGTTTTTTCGTTCCTCCGCGATTAATTCGCAATTCACGCACTTTTGAGGTCTCTCGTGCCAATACCAACTACGGGAAAAATTCCATCGCTTATAGGCTGATGTGCACGTACGACTCTCGTTTCTTCACCATCGACATTTTCAACCTCAACCAACCGACGTTCGTTAAAGAATTATTCAAATCAATTGCACCTGACGAGCTTGTAGCTACTACAAATATTTATAAATATCTATAAATATTTATTATATATAAATATCTATAAACATCAAATAAATATCTGTATCTATATATCCACTATACGACCTATCTATATCTTTATTTATATCTATATACATATACACATACCATCGTCTAACTCCTTCTTCCTAATCACTTCCAATTCCTTACCTCTCCCATCGGTTTTCTATATTAATTTTGTATTTAAAATGAACTTAATTTATTTTACAATTAAATTTTAACTGTAATATGCGGAAATCTGTTACTTTCGTAGGAAACGATTATCGGCGTAATGTTTTTCTTTTTTTCTACATCATGTTTATGCACACGTATGTCAATTGTATGCGCTGTATGTTTCCAGAAATAACATAAAATAAAATAAATAAAATAATAATTATTATTAACAATCAAAACATCTTTTAGTATTTTTTTGGGGTTTTTGTTTGTCTTACTCATTTAAAGTATTTATTTACTCATTTATAGTATTTATTTTGCATATAAAGTATTTTATTACAGGGTGGGGCAGAGGAAACGCATGTTTTCTGAATGGATAGTATTTCGCAAAGAGAAGGGTGATCTCTGATGGCAATGGGGCGAGGTTATCATCCTTCTCTTTGCGTAATACTATCCAATCAGAAAACATGCGTTTTCTCTACCCCGTATAATTATTAAAACCACATTTTAGTAAGAGACTCGGTGACGCTTATTCATTAAGAAGAGAACGTACAAAACATCTGAAATAAGTCATAATAGGCCGGTTAAAGCGACAAAAAGAGCCTTTTTTTAAATTTTATTTTATAGCAAACCTTAAGATAGTAAATATATGATAATAGTATCTTAAAAACATATTTAAACGAAACAAATTTACTATCCTATGAATAGTTTGCAATGCTTGCATTACACATTATCATAGAAATAACATGAACGCTTAGTAGATAGTAATAAAAAAATATATATAATAAAGCTAATAATAATATAAGGGTCAGAAAAGAAATACTTAAATAAGTTGGTAATAAGGTTATTTGGATAGAGCAAAATAGAAGTATGAGTAATTGGATAATATTATTTATTATATATAATATGATATAATACAATAGTATATTATAATATAATAATCATATAATACAGTACATTAGGATAGCAGTTAGTAAAATCTTAAAGAGTAGGAGATAGGCTTGGTATGATTGAATCTTTTATTATATTTATGGAATCATAAAAAACATCTAAACCTTTACACGATTTATCAAAAACGCGACACATTCTGGCAAGAGGTCTATTCGATCCAATGTTGTTATTGCAAGCGACAAGCGAAAATGTTTGAGAGCTCCTCGTTAGTCGCGGTGGCACACGAAATTGATTTTTTTCTAGACTACCTGGGCTGTCTAGTCGATTGTGCGAAAGCTTATGGAGACACGTTATATCAGTTATTTTACTCATAAAATGTGGTTTAGAAAGGAGTTTTCTATATTGGGGTACACGCGCGACCCGGTGTCTCGAATAAAAAGTGTTAATATTGTTTTTTCTAATAATAATTCCTCAACGATCGACCTTACGATGAAATGTGACAAAATCAAGGAAGATACATTTTCGAAATAAACACCTTTCAAATGCCTAAAAGCTAATAGAATATCGAGTTACAGCGACGTTACAATAAAGAAGATTTTTAAATGAAAATGTTGTTGAGACGGTTTTGGGGACATGCTTTGCCATTTAGACGAAAAGAGGCATAGGTTTCTATCTCTCTATAAAAAGAGCCATAATGGGGACTAGAACTCCCTGGTGAAAAGTGCTAAGATAGTTGAGTTTGGGTTTTGCTATCAAGAGTACTTTCCATTACATATAATGATGAGGGTCGGAAGATGGATCCGGAAGACTGCCACTAGTACTCCCTGGTGGAAAGAGCTACGATAGTCGGGTTTCTACTAGTTTTTTGTTGTTGTTATAAGTACCTACTTTCCATTACAAGTGATAACGAGGGTCTAAAGATGTAGCCGGGAGATTTCCATTGGAACTTCTTGGTGGAAAGTAAAGCTTTTTTTTATTTTAAATACTCTATACTTATTATTAATGCTAAAATGTAAAACAAAGTGTTTTGAAATACTGACAATAATGCCTCCTAATTTGTTTTATGTTATTTATTAAATTTTTTAGTGGTTTACGAGTTAAGGAATTAAAGTTTTAAAATTATTGGTAGATAATGATTATTATCAAAATTGAACATAAATGCCGATTATAAGCAATAAAAAAACAGTTAAATCATAGAGAAAGACACAAAACATATTGAAAATAGAATGCAAATAAATTATCGCACTTCATATATAGCCACTGCCTAGAACAGTGACGCATTGCACACCCTCTGCAATAAATTTATGATTTCTCAGGGTCGCCGGTCGACCACTTGGTCCTATACTGTTTCCCTTATTCATTAACAACCTATGCAAACAACCACTTAAATGTCAATTTATGTTTCTCAGATGACAATGGGAGGGAGTTAATGGGCCCTTGCTGAGTTGGCCAGGAAGACCCATTCTGTTTAGGGTTGGTCACACGCACGGGTCATCAGTTATCCGACGGCCTCCACGCATGAAGTGCGAGCCTGGGTAGGACTCTGGCCCTATGGTCAGTTTCCCCTGGGAATCAACCTTCTGGCGCTCCTGGAAGGTCTGCGCACCGTGCGGCTTAAGCCAATCGCTTGCGCACTCTGACTAACAGTCGGAGGAGTCTGGAAGCAGTACTGTTTCCTATAGAGCGGGGGTGGTCGCGAACCTTACGGTGACTGCTCTTGAAACGACCATCGGCTACCCGATCCTGGTGAATAGCCGGGCAAAGGATGACGTGGTCCGCGATAGATTCGGTATACACCGTTTCACCGCTTCGTAAGGGAGAGGACCGCGCAAGCGACCTCGAACTCGTAACCAATCGAGAGACTGGAGTAATCTGGGCGCAATTGGGAGTAAGGGCGTGAGTGTAAGGCCGCCGGGTAATACTCCTGGCTATCTCGCGGTTAGGGCGTTGGCCTCTTACTGGTTTGTGGCGGAGCTAGACGGTGGACTGTTTTGTCCAAGTCTTCTGCGCTCACTCCAGGGAGATAGAACGAGTAATCGTTAAAACTTCCTGAGTTGACGGGCTCGCCCGCTGTAGTCGACAAGCCTAGATGACAATGGGATTTTGGTGAAAGGACTGTCATGGGACGAGACTTTTTCAAACGCAAGTAAACTAATAACCTAGTACACATTAGGCTTAAAAATACAGGAATAAAAATAAGAAACATGACGCTATTGAAGAAATTGGTTTGTTTGATGGGTTGTTCTCGTAAGTCTTGGTAAATGTCAAAATTTCGAGGGCGTTAATACAGTCTGACTCGAAATCTCTTTTTTCTCCCCGATATTACGTCTATAATTGCTAAAACTGAAAGTGCGTCTTCCTCGTCGGAACCCATTTTGATATCTACAGAAAATGATTCTTTAAATCTAAAACATTTTTATACGCAGGAGACCTTGATTATACGCACATTGATAATTTACCGATGAAACGACGAAGTCATCAGAAAAAGGCAATGTAATTAATGGTCTCAATGTTTGCCCTGAACAAAAACACCATTAAATTTACCAATAGCTTTTTATTGTTTTGTTACTTCAATTTTATGTTCTAATTTCAGTTTAATATTTTAGTTTTGCAACTTAAAAACAGAAAATCAGCACATACTCAAAAGTTTAAAGTTTAAGATCTGCATACAAGCTAAAATATAAAATATTATCCATCTCACCGGTTATCTCATAATGCTATGGATTTATATATCCTCATGCTACGGATTCGCCTGAAAATGAACCTTACGTCATCGCGTCTGCCGGACACGATTAGGAGCGCATGAGGTGGAAGTGTAAATATATATGCCGTGACAAAGCTTTCAGCCGACCGACGCGGAAGACGTCACGATCGCAGAGCGACAGAGATATACAACGGTATCCGATGGTTAGAGGGAGCGCGGGACAGATTTTCACTAAAGTGTATGATACACGTTTGTTGATTTTCCGCGAATTGGCCGGATGGACTGACAGACTAGACTGATGGCCTGAAGTCTAACGAATGAGGTAATTAAAAAATACCATTTCAATATTATTTTTTTATGGAGGTATGGAATAGAGTATTCAGAGTTAGTAACCATGACTAGTCGACGATGTGTGCGGTGGTTGATTGTACAAATCTTACATCAATCATGAAATACACAGGCTTTCATTTTTATTTATTTCCGTAATAAATCAATAAAATGTAATAGGTATAAGTATAGAATGTGGGTATTCGACGGGGTGGGACATAAGTCGCGCCGCCCAAAGTTCAAATGCGTAGCAAAAAATAAAAACTAATAGTTAGGGAATTCGGAATCAAGTGAGTGGTAACACTGATCCCTTTTGTTAGGTGGTGAACGGTTTCATGCAGCTTGGACCACAAGATCCACTTTGTTCTTGGATCGGCTCAACTCACGATTCAGCTCCTATTCAGAAGCCTCCTCATGTGGAAGGCTACCCCGGGTAAGACTCTCGGTCTCAGGCCTCAGCGCTGGTGGATCGGTTTATCCGGCCGGGATTGCATCCCGGAGCCACTGGACGGTTTGCGCACCGTTCGGCGAAGCCAATCGGTTGTGCATTCTGACTAATTGCTGAAGGAGTCTGGAGACTATGGATATATACTGTCTCCTAAGCAGCGGGGGTGGATGTTGACATGTCTTCAACCACTTGAGAATCTCACGCGGTAAATTCGTTTCTATCCTATTTATAATTTATTGTAATTTTTTGTATGTGTTTCAAGTGAAACACTAATTTGTATTTTTTGACGAACTGAGTTGCGGGACATATGCCTCGTTCTATAGTATCTTACATTACATACCTAACCTACGCACATGTGCATCTAGATACAGAGTTTTTTCTTTCGTCAAACTAACAATGTCCCTTGTCTATATATAGTACCTACATTATTCTGTTGCATCTGCATAATTTTTTAAAATTATTATTGTTTACCACCAATAATGATGTGTATAACATAATGCAATGTATTATTTTGTGCAGTTCGATCAACAATTATTTAAAAAATATCAAGACAGAATCTTTTTATTTCATTTTGTTAACAAGGACCTACTTAAAATAAATAAATTAAGAAGTTTCCTCAACTAGTTAACAAAATTATGCAGATAACAAAGGTTTTTAGTTAGATTTTGACATTTTCGTCATCTTGTTGATCATCATTTGTATGACTCACTAATGATCAGGTTATAAAATGATTTTTTCCAGAAATGCTTATCTTTCTGGAAGAACCAAGTGATTTTTTTAAATATTGATATCAACCTTATTTCAGGTCTCAAATTACTAACTATTTGAATGATTTTATAATATTTTTGCGATGAATTAATAACATTAGAGAAAATGTGGTTTCAGAATTAATTTTAGGAGTTGTTGTAATATATTTTAATATACGCATAGCCTGTTAAATCTAATACGACAGAAAATGTCATAAATGATGCAAAATATTTGTTTAGATGTGTAGCTATTATTCCCAATTGTTGTCGTCTTCGGTGAAGTTATTCATAATATCAGAGTCGACAATAATATCATAATGCGTGAGATGAAATCAGAGAATGGGTTAAAGATAGGTGTGGAGGAGCAAGCCTAACGCGGACCATTAGGGAACACACGTTTGTTAAAAAATCAGAAAGTCAAATAACTATCAATATTTTTTTGCATTTAGGTAAATTGGGTCAAATTGATAGAAAAAACCCTCTGATACGATAAAGACGACACGTCACAAAAACAACTATTAAAATAAAAATGAAAAGTTTTTTGTTTTTTCGGGATTTTTTTATTAGGCATGTAAATGTAGTGTAGATTGGGAATCTTGATTGTTATGGGTGTATTATGTATATACATAATACATTGGGTGTAATATGTATATTGGTCACTATCATCATCAGTATCAGTCCATTTCATAATGCCATCAGACCGCCTAATCAGTCCATCTGTACGACCCTTTACAATCCCCGCCTACCGGGCGTTGGGAAAATCGTGGAATACTCCCCTTACTGGTATTTTTCCTTGGCCGTCCCCTCTTCTTGCAACAGGGCGGCCCGTGCGCAAGTATTTTCTATCAGGAGCACAGGGGACGGCAGGGGTGTCTTGGGAATGTTCTCCCGCTTTCAGGGTTTGATAACCGGCCTTCACCTGTGAGCTTTCTTGAATCAACTGTATCAGGGAATCATACGCCTACAGGGGGCGAATTTAAACCGCGGATTATAAAGCTGGTTGTATACAGTCTCTTGGCACATTATTACATCCAAAGTACACTTCAATGCGAGTTTACACTACTTTTCAATAGCCTGTGACTTTTGAACGGTTCTTATTTTGAGGTATCTGTGTTCTATATTATAATAAATAGTTCGAAGACCTAATTTTCACTAATTTACCATTAATGTCAGTTCTGGAAGTAGCGTGTGTGGGAACACTCAGTATTGAAACAAAATTTTACATCTAATATATAAATTTGAATTTAGCAATTTCGTTACACCAAATGGAGACGACTCCTTTGTAATGTTTACGTTTAAAATAATTAAGCAAAACTACACTAATCGATAAAAAAGGAAAACACCTCCGCTATTTCTGCAAAAAGTAAAACACTTCCGCTATTTTTATATGCACGACTAGATCATTTAAGGAATATTCATAAACAATAAAAAGAATTAATTATTTA
This sequence comes from Micropterix aruncella, assembly GCA_944548615.1. Taxonomy (NCBI): domain Eukaryota; kingdom Metazoa; phylum Arthropoda; class Insecta; order Lepidoptera; family Micropterigidae; genus Micropterix; species Micropterix aruncella. The sequence continues at coordinate 18,338,256 of OX155961.1, forward strand.
AAATTTACGGGTATTGAAGGTTTTAAATTTGTACTGTACAATCTGAGTTTAATAATGTAATGTGGCAAAGAACTGTTCTACGCCACTCCCCATACATTACGGTGGATTTTTTGTTCGTATTCTTGGTCGTTTCTTACAGAGAGGCTACGCTATTGCCCTTTATTTTCCTATTTTGGTGTGGACGGTGATTCTTAAAAAAAATACCATGCCAAATTTGTCTATGGTCCATTTTTTTATTTTTATTAAAGAAAAGCACATTTTGCGCAGTACATTGCAAGTTTAACATTAGAGGCTTAAATGTAAATAATAGCAAAATAGAAAGCACCGCAGACCACATTTTTTTTTAAATCAACGCCGCCTAACTAGGCCTAGGCCCGTACTAAGGCAAGCGTACCAAGTAGACAGTGGCTTGTGCATACTTTAGAATACTTAATTTTAAAAATATGCTAGGTATCAATAATTATTTAAAATTAACTAATAATAATAAACCTTGTAATTTTAGTGTAGTGTGATGTAATTGTAGTGTAGTGTAGTGTGATGTAACTGTAGCTGTAGTGTGCTGGAAAAATAACATTCAATAAATGGTGAAATAATCAAATTGAATACATGTCCCATATTTTTTTCGTGATTAATATTCTTTTGATTAATTTCCCATAAATTTCCCTTGATTTCCCATTCGATTTACATGTCCCATAAAAAAAAATAGCATCCAATTTGTTTCAAGAATAAACCCCCTGGAATAATTTGAATAGTTCGGAACCAACCAAAATTTGTTTTTCAATAAGAAGGAAACTCTGAAAAAAGATATACAGATTTTGTAGTCACATCCCTCAATATTTTAAAATGGCGAAAAAAAGGTTGACGACGATCTACAAGAAAGTAGCCAAAATTAAAACAATGGAATGCTTTATTAGAATAATGAGTTAATATTCTGAGATAATTTTAATGTATCGGTTGCAAAAGTATATTTTTTTTTCATATATGTCATTTTGTCTTAGGTCATGTGCATTTAGTTCTTAATGACAAAATCGATCTGAGGCAGATTAAGAAATAAAACTGCAATTTTAAAGAGATGTGAATCCAAATCGATCTTGAATTGAAGAAAACAGGCGTGGAAGTCCCGTTCGCACCTGCCTTTTGATTCGACTAGGTTAGGATGTGGGGGTGCGACCGATAGCATCGAGAGACTGAAAGAGAGATAGGGAACAAAAGGCCACCATCTATATAGAACGTATCGCTCTACCCAGCAAGACAGAGCTAACCATAACCATTTTAACCTTTGAGTGGTAATTGTGATTCAAAATATATTGTTTACGGCAAATGGTTACATTTTTTAAAGAAAATAACCCTATCTGCAGTGACGGATATAAAACAATAATAAGAGTAGAAACTAATTTATATTTTCTAAAAATAAAAACAAAAAGAAATATACTTAAAATGTACCCTAATTCTAAATACCAGTTAAAAATATTCACAGATTCAATGTTTGATTCTAAGTAGCTGCCTTCCGATTTCTCTTTTGGTTTTCTACTTCTTCTCTAGGCCCATCATTACTACTCAAGGGTTATATGGATAGAATGGAATACCGACGGGGGAGTGGCTTTAGAGGGAGTCGACAACGATGGAGTTGTCCCACCTAGCGAGTTGATGCTATCAGGAGCACACACGAGGGCAGGAGCAACTGGTCGACTCAAAATAGCCGCGCGCAGGGATCGTCAATTTGGGAGACGCTGATGGGCCGCGTACGACCTCCCGCGCTGACATGTTACCCTGGTCGGGAATCCCGTCAGAACATGAAAGATGTCTGATTGACAAGGCTCGCGAGACAGGTGTGCGTGAACGTTGAATAAAATGTATCGATAAAATGAATCATTTAAACTTTTATTCAACAAATATAATAAAAAATATTTTTAGGATATTTATATTATTGCCGAAGAGAAGTTGTTTATATAAGTTCTTTCAAAACCACATCCGCTGTTGATGAGTAATAAAAGGTAGATAAGTTATATATCATAGGTATACATGGTTGGTTTATTTATTTAATTTACTGCAGTAATGTAAGATATCCTAGGTACCACGTAGATATTTCTTAAACATTGCGTTCTTAGCAGAACGTTAATATATCGCATAATCTAGTGGTAATGTCATCTAACTTGGCTGGGAAAAGTTCTAAGGCAATTATTTCATTTTGTATCTGCTTGCTCAGAACTGTACTTACAGAAATGATACATCTCCTCTCGATAATGAATATACTATATTTATAATAAAAAATTTTAGAAATAATAAATATTTATGAAGGAATGAAATAAAAACCGCAGACATATAAATAATATTTAAATAAAAATTAGGAGCGGAAAATTAAATTGTCAAAGAATTAAATGGAAGAAATAATAAAATATTTATTCAGAATAAAATAGTCAAATCCGAAAAAAAACAGATATTATAAATGAAATAATCCTGCATTTCACGTTGAAATAAGATAAAGAATGATAAAATTATAATAAAAATCCGGTCAGTGTAATATGAAACAAAAAGAAAACAAATAATTAGGAATATTCGACATATACATATTTCTAGATTACTTTTCAATGATTTACAAGACACGCTATAAGCAGGCTTTTAAAAGAGCCATATTTTTTTCAGATTTTATCCCACCAGTGCGTCTTTGGTCAATTTTATTTCTTTCTAATGTGCGGACTGCTGTGAATATGGAAAACTACAAATGGTAAATGGACACATTGGCTAAATGTAATATAATATGCGGCCTGCCAGAAAATTCACGCTTTAGAAAAAAATGCGACATTTAACACGGGTAACAGCTACCAGCTGTGATTGAGCGTATTAGTTGTCTTGGAGCAATTGTGATAGTTTTTTTATATATTAACGTTAAATCGGATGATCTAGACGGCCAAAGGTACAACCGAAACGAAAAATGTCATCTTTGTAAGGACATTTCACTATTTCAATGCGTTTTTCAAGCGTATATCAATCCGTTTTCTTAAATCACACACCTTCAACTTGTTTGACGGTTATAAATGACATAAAGTTTAGACTGACAACTCCCGTTGGAAAACACTGTATTATCGGATTTTACACGGATTTTACTTTTAAATATATTTTCGAAATTTCGAACCTACAACCTCCGTAACCATCTTAAAAGGACAATTTCTGTGGCTTAATAGGGTTTCTGGAGTTATAAAAGAATACTTCGTTTAGACCCAATGCATCCATTTCAAACTTCTAAAAAATAATTGAAGGAGCTCATGGAGACACCTAATCAGAATAACTTGATTTTTTTATTATTTTGTTTCTGTAAGTCGTAAAAATGTCTTAAAATTTCATGTAAGTCTCCATTAGTTCAATACTTCCTGATAATTATTATTTAAAAAAATAATCAAAAAAGTTGAAAGGTCACGGGTAAAAAAGATCAATGTATTATTTTTGTGAGATAACTATGAAATCTTATGGCTTATCCCCAAAGGAATAAAAACATATATCGATTTTGGAAAGATAGATTATAGTCTGACCTTAAATGAAGGGAGAAAAAAACACGTGACGGAAAAGAATGAAAGTCCATGCGGTGACGGTGGATCTTGTTCATTCTTTCCTGTCAGGTCTATAATGGTAGGGTACCTCGATGACCCTCCGGTTGAAGCTGAGGAGGAACTGTGATGGTAAATATTGATCAGGGCCAATGACTTTTCCACGTTTTCGCTTGTTTTTCTGGGGTAATTAAATAAAATGTTTTCAGTAAAATGTCAAATGTAAAATGTTTGAAGTAAACATTTAAGTAAAATGTTTTTTTAAAGAAACTCGAATATTATTGTTTTATTACATTCATAGTTTTCTCATTTCTTCTGAGGTGTAATTTGAGAAAAGTTAACTTTTTTAATTTCAAATCAATTTAGTTTGCGGACAAAATATACATGTCTTTCTCACTCATAACTTTGCTAAAATGTAATTATTTAAGTTAGGAATTTTTTAAAATGGAATCACCAAAAAATTCTAAACATGATACTGCTGAAATGTATGCTGCTCAAGAAATTCGTATTATTTCACCGATGAATTATTTATGCAAAAACCTCTATACTGTAAATCTTAAGGTCTCCGTTAGCTGTGTAATTTATTTCATTTTCTGGAGCACATAACGGTAATTGAGAAATGGTGGGAATATGCTGACCATGTTGCATAGCAAGGCTTACATATCTGGAATCTACTTCCATAATAAGATTATAAATTTAGAAAATGAGGATTTGTTAATGAAATTACATAAAACGTTAGAGAAAAATAATATACTTTACATACTTAAAAATAAAAAGAAAAGAACGAAAAAGTAAAATTAGGTATATTAAAAATTACTAGATAATATTATCCGACAATTTCACTGAGCATGACATTGCATACATGAGTTTTCTGTGTATATGGATGTCATAAAAGGACTGCCACTCGGTGTATTTCCCTGAGAAAATAGGAAGTTTAATTTGCGGTAAGTACACCTCAGACTGGTTGTTTTTTGTAGTGAGCACCGCTTTCTCATTCACCGCTCCAGAAGTCCCTGGTTTCGGCACCATGTTATAAATTGAAACTCACACTATACTTGTTCTCTCCTCTTGTTCTTCTCGATTATAAATAATTCCACCAAATCACTAAGGTGAATTGATTCCGCCTTTAGACATCACGTCCTAATAATGCGCTCAGCGCCATCTGTCGTCATTTCAGTCAACTACTCTATACATCGGTATTTTACACAATGGATGTGTAATAATAATGTTGGTATGACGTTCATAGTGAGCAAAGTTTATGGTGAATATGAGTTAACTATTCTAGGGATTTACGTAGACAAAAGATACTAATCATAAAAAATGTTTACGGCATTAAACTCACTACTGTACTGACTGAGCCCCCTGTAGGAATACGCGTTTTGGGTATTTTTAGTATGGCATAAAACCATGTGAAATAAGTTCGTAGATCTATAAAATCGAAGACTATCGCGGTTGTTTGACATTATAAATAGGATAGAAAACGAATTTACCGCGTGAAATTTGTAGAGTCTGACGTTTCGGTGACGTTGCAGCCGCCGTTGTCCAGGGTAGACTACAAGAGCTGTCAATTCGTTGTTTTGCGGGTAGGCCGCATACCGCTGCCACCACTGCGTAGGTTATAACGGTGGTAAGGGGCCGGGCTCAGAGCGCGCGAATTTCGAAAATCCGTCTTGCACACAACACTTACGTCCTGTCTTACGTCCTTCGCGCGCTCCGAGCCCGCCCCCCACCCACCACCGTTATAAACTACGCAGTTACCGAAACGTCGGTTAATTCGTTTTCTATCCTATTCGTAGATCTAGTTTGTTGATTCCGAACATAGAGGGTTATATCTGACAATATATAAATAAATACAAACGGAGCTGCCATGGAATTCACCGACCGGAGTCGGGCCCATCATAATACTATTTTTTTTACACTTCTGGGGGGTGAGCAGTGGATTCCGGACTTAAGAACCGGCTGTGGTAGGTTTAGGACAGCTGTCTTGCCACATGTGAGCGTTCACCTTGCCACCCATTCACTCCCCCTTCGAAGCCATAGAATTTGAGATGCGCAAATCGCAGTTTTAGATAATTTTTCTAAGAAAGAGTTGATTATTTTTCTGAAAAGGCCAAGATCTTTAAAGAGGTGAAATAGAGATTTAGCTGGCAGGCCACGAGCGCCAACTTCCACCGCGTGAAGGTGAACAGTGAAGCCGTTCCGGGTTACGGCATTTGCAAGATCATGGTATTTATTTAATTTGTACTCGTGGTCTTTTGGGATATTTGATTCCCATGGAACAGTTAATTCTACGATAAGAGCCACCTTCCGAGATAGAGAGTAAAGAGTTATATCTGGACGGAGGGCTGTGCATCCGAGACTTTCAGGGAATTTATACTGCTTAGAGACCGAATCAACCTCCAGAATCCAATCTGTAGCTTTCTCGATTATTGAGAAAGGTTTTGTAGTTAAATGTTTTTTGCCTTTAGAGCCATCCCGCACAAACTGTATTGGGGGTTTGGAGGATACTGTCAAACCCTTGTTGGCACGAGCCACTGAGAGACTAATTACCTCGCAAATAACAGCGAGAACTTTGTCATGGCGGTAAGTGTACCGTCCTTGATCTAAGGCCACCTTGCAGCCAGCTAGAATGTGTCTAGCTGTGTAAGGGGTATTGCTACAGAGGGGACAAGAACTATCTACAATATGGAAGGAATATCTACAATATTGTATATATTATTATGTAGAAGGAACATATATCGCTGAGAGAATGGCGGCGGTCTTCCAGACTCTCGATTCTATACCGTTTTGGTCCGAGTTCGATAATTGAAGTGCAAAATGTTGGTGTGGTGATGAAATTTGTAATTTTTTACACGAATGCCTTACAGAAAAGGATTGTAATGGGTTCAGGGTTCATCTATGTATGTTTTACGTTTTTTATTACAAAATACCTTCTAAGAGCTTGAACCGATTAAGAATTGTGTGGTATTCTTAAACATATTATGTCATCCTGAATGTCAGAGGTTACATTTACTTTTGTTTATTTATTTTTTATTTTATTTATTTATTTCTTTATTTCTTGTTTATTTATTTATTTATTATTTTCCAAATATCATGTAAACGTTTATCTAAATGTCCCAATGTCAATAAATTAACACAAATATATCGTGTTTACTGTCAAATAAAAGGTCTGATTGAGTAGATTTTGGAAATATACATGTATCTATAGTTCACTTCCTATAACAGCAGTCGTGTTTTTTTTTTCAATATATTTACTTGTTTTGTTACTACAAATAACTCTTTTGATATAAACTCACTCTTTATCAGATTGATTTGTTTTGGAATTTTAGGATGCATATTTTCTGCAAACAAAGTTTTTATTAATAATGGCTGAAACACCAATGAGTCACAGAAATACCCCCTTAACCACTGAGCTACGAAAGCTCGTTGATAAGTCTAGTGACCGCGAACCGCTATTGAATACCCCTGCCGCCGTATCCGGAAATAGCCCGCACATGCGCGGTCGGACGTCCGCCGCGCGGCGGGCGGGCGGCGTCTTCGACGTCGCGTGACGTCACGCGCCGCCTAGCAGGTGCCGGGCGCCGAGACGCCGGACACTCCTTCGCTCGCATGAGCCCCTGGCGCCGCGATGAAGTGAGGAAAATGCCTGAAAGCTATCGCCGGCTCTTTTTCCTGAAAGGGCGTCACGTGGCGCGCCCGAAAGTGGTTTCGCAGCTGAAGCGGTGGGGCGGCCCGCTGAAACGGCCGCTTCGTGAAAGTTTCAGGTGGAAGCTAGGCGGGGCCGACCGTTTGGGCGGTTCTGCCGCCGCGTCGTTTTCTCTTCCCCTTCAGCGGTTTTTTCCACGAGCAGTCTGCCGTAGTTCTTATACGAGGGCGTATTGAAAATCTTACGAAATCTCAATAAGAAAATAATATCATAGATATGAACTCATATTTATCAATATTCTCACTCCCTTTAATATTAATTAAAGCTGTTTGTAATATTTAATTTTCATACTTTTACCATATTATATAATATTAACCCTATAAGGACCATAAGACATATGTGTCCTATATTTAAAAAAATCATTTTATAAATTATGATATTAGAATAATTTATAAATCATATTTTTTCCATGTTATTGAGACACCAAAATATTAATAAAAAAATATATAAACAATTTTTAAAAACATACCGCACTTTTTTAAAAAAATATTGCAAATGACGAACGAATTCTGGCGATTTTAAATACAGAAATAAAATATTTATGGCGATTTCTTCAATATGACTTTTTTTAATTTAAGTACGTTTTTCAGTACGTATGATTCCCGAATGAAGTTTCGTGAAAAGTTGTAACTTTGCATCTTTATGTCCCATCAATTTATACAAAATTTGATGAAACAATGTTAACAAAACTGGATATTACCCTATAAACTCTTTTTACATCGCCCTTTAACAGTATTATGTATGAACAATTCGATACTCTAACACAAACCTTACGGTCTTCAAAGGGTTAAAGTCACAACTATTCGATATTTGCAAAGAATCTGCAAAAATATATTTATTAGAATTCTTTGTTGCCATCCATTATTATTTCAATTCGATTATTTCACTATTTATTGCAATTCCTAATTATTATTTACCTTTTTCACGTCGTATTGAAATTACTTTACTATTTATTTTATTATGTATTTTATGATGGGTATTTTAAAAATATTATTTGCAGACTGACTTAGAATAACAGACCAATTGACATATCAATAAACTAGTTTTTAGATTAATGATTAATTTGTACATACCTTGTTTATTACCTTAAATTAATTCTAATATTATTAGATACTATAATTTATGTAGTTTGAAGTATGCACAAACCACTGTTTACTTGGTAAGTTTGCCTTAGTACGAGCCTAGGCCTAGTTAGGCAGCGTTGATCTGAAGAAGGACTGGGTTGCAATACTCTATTTTTTGCTACTATTTACAACGGAGTCTCTAATGATAATATTATAATGTACTGTAGTTAAAAAACTGGGAGCTAACGGGCCCATGATGAGTTGGCCATGATGACCCATGTGTTCAGGGTCGTTCACACTCACGGGTCAACACCCATCCGATGGCCTCCACGTACGGGGTGCGAACCTGGGTAGGACACTGGGTCAACCAGTCTCACCTGGGAATCAAACCTATGGCGCTCCAGGACGGTCTGCGCACCGAGCGGCGCAAGCCAATCGATTGTGCTCTCCGACTAACAGTCGGGGGAGTCTGGGAACTGTATTATTTCCTATAGAGCGGGGGTGGTTGTGTACCTTATGGCGACTGCTCTTGAATTGACCATTGGCCATCCGATCCTGGGTGAACAGCCGGGCAAAGGACGCCTTGGTCCGAGATAGATTCGGTTTACTCCGTTTCACCGATTCATAAGGGAGAGGACCGCGCAAGCGACTTCGAACTCGGAACCAATAGAGAGACCGGAGAAATCTGGTCACAATTGGAAGTAAGGGCGCGAGTGTCTCGAGCCGCTGGGAAATAATTCCTGGCTATCTCGCGGTAAGGAGTTGGTCTCTTACGGGTTGTGGCGTAGCTAGACGTCGGATTTGTAATGTCCAAAGTCTTCTACGCTCACTGCACGGTCGATAGAACGATGAATCGTTGAAACGTCCTGCGGTGACGAGTTCGCCCGTTGTGGTTGACATCTCAATATGTAGTTAAAAAACTGCGAATTTCTTTAAATAAATGAAATAAGTAAAAATGAAATATTTTTCCGCCTACCCAATTTCATGTAGAAAAAGAGAGAAAAATAATGCCACAACAAAATTAAAAAACTTACATAATTATCTTTCAGGTCGTCGTGATCGTACTCTATTCCGTCATCTAGTATGGTCACTTTAATCCCCTTTCCTGTATATCCCATCTTGTATACCGGAAGAACGTTGAGGTCGAGTCGAGGTAGATCGGAATCTGTGCGAGTATCTTGCTGTAAATATATATAAATATAGGTCGGTTATGCATATTGAAACCCCCATTATATACATATTGAAACCCCCATGGTTATGCATATTGAAACTTTTCATGTAGATCGCTGATAATATGGCAGCTCAACTCAATACTCTATCCGTTTTCGATGTGATATTAGCATTCTGACTAGTAATTCTGCTTTAAATTATACATGGATAGGTGATAACGTTATAACCCCCTGGAGCGAAGAGTTTCCCATGATTGACAACCCTAGTATATGAATAGTCAGCCAAATACCCAATATATGATATAAACAAACATTTATACCGGAATATGTTCTATGTAGCGAAATTCTAGTCCATGGACGAATTTCGGTATAAATTTTCACTAAGTAAATATATTAAAAGGAATAAAAAACAGGAATGCCTGTACCAAAAGAGAAATACTGTATTTATAACTACTATTATGACGGTTTTTTTAATGAAATATTTAAGATTTATGCATTTATCCATATACATACATACATATTTTCGGAATGTACTCAATCAGATCTTTCATGTGATACTAAACACGATATATTTATCCAAATTTATTGACATTTGGAGATTTGTACATTTAAACAACTATTTACTTAATATTTGGACAGTTAAGTTACCCTGTGACACTCGAGACGACTTAACGATTCTAACAGAGCCACATGTCGCCAATAACGACTTAACGAGTCTAAATTGGTAAGAGGGTGATTTGCCCAAAGGCGGAATGACCGCCGGAGCCCGTCTCGAAGCGCTAGCCGGAGCGGCGTTTAGAAGTTATGGTGGAATAAAGAAACGGAAAATATATATAGATGAACTCTGAACACATTACATTCCTTTTTTGTCGGGCAGTCGTGTAGAAAGGCTTTTTCTGATAGGATCATAAAAATCGCTATATATATATATATATATAGAAATATTTGATAGTTTTGTGTAGGTATATATTCTTTTTAGAATTGATTAAATAGATGATTATAAAGTAAATAATTATAAAAGCCACTTACATCGTGACGAAGGACTCCCTTGATGGGATTCGGGAATGTTTTGGTGTAACAAACGAGAATGATAGATGTCTCTCACTTGCGGAAAGAGAAGTAGGTTTAGTTGGGCCCATTTTACAACTAGTAACGCTCACCCTTCATCCAATTATCTCAAAAATTAAGCAATCATCCTTATTTAAACGTAAAATCACTCGAATACTTATTATTTCAAGGGAAATAACGGGCAAGACGAGCTACTTGACAGATGGAAGAATTTAAAATTTCGAATTTCGTTTTTTTATTTTCTAAAGGTGCGATATAAAGAAGCTGCGATCAATAATATTCAGCTGAAAAATTAAAACTAAATGCGTGACATGCCCCCACAGCAATGAAAGGAAGCAGTCAGCTCTTTCCTATTAGTTGGAAAGTTTACCTTTAACCTAAATGGAAACGAAAATTTTTTGGACTTTGTCTAGTTATTTCAATAATATTTGCAAATCAAACGCATGTGTTGTTTACGGTGGACCCCCCCCCCCTTCCTTAAAAACATTCTAATTTGGGCATTACTTCATACTTACCAAGTACCATTCTTGATCCCATAGCTCATCATTAAAGGACACATCTCGTTGTTCTGGAATTTCCATATCGTATCTTTTTACTCTGAATAGATCTTCTTCCGATGTGATAGAAGGGTGTGATAATTTATGTGTTGAATCAATTTCAACATATTTTGTTTTGTCGTTATTGACTATATAGTCTCGCTTGTCTCGTTGTTTATTAAACAGCTGTTCGGCCCAAGTAATCTGGAAATACGAAACATTAAGTTATTGTGTTTCATCTGTCTGATCTGTCCTATATGCAACCCTAAGTGATTACACTTTTTGTACCTTCTTCTTAAAAAGCCATCTCCTATCGGAGTTCGGCGGTTATTATGGCCACTTAAGCCCGTGATGTTGCAGCGCGTAACAACTCGGTGGTGCTTAAGTCGAACCATTCAACAAGGTTTGGTAGCCAGTGGGTTCTTCTTCGGCCAGGTCTTCGGCGGCCTTTTATCTTTCCTTGCAGGATTAATTAGAGAAGGTGGTATTTGTTACCACGCATTATGTGGCCCATGTATTATATACATTTTGTATACCAAACCAATTAGGGAGTTAAGGGGCCCTTGCTGAGTTGGCGACGAAGACCCATTCTGATCAGGATTGGTCACACTAACGGGTCAAAACCCATCCGACGGCCTCCACGCATGAAGTGCGAGCTTGGGTAGGACTCTGGCCTTAGGGTTAGTTTCCCCTCGGAATCAACCTTCTGGCGCTCCTGGACGGTCTGCGCACCGTGCGGAATTAGCCAATCAATTGCGCACTCTGACTAACAGTCGGGGGAGTCTGGAAGCAGTACTGTTTCCTATAGAGCGGGGGTGGTTGCGACCTTACTGGGTGAACAGCCGGGCAAAGGATGCCGTGGTCCGCGATAGATTCGGTATACACCGTTTCACCGCTTCGTAGGGGAGAGGACCGCACAAGCGACCTCGAACTCGTAACCAATTTGTTTGTTTGTTTATACTTTTTATTGTGAAATGTCACAATGGGCGGGTTTATTGTCATATGACAATCTCTTACAACCAACCCTACTATGACGTGTTATATATATATGTGTGCGTGTAAGATGTCTGTAAGTGTGTGTCTTGTTATTGCATTCGATCGACAGATTTGAAAATGCAATTCCGTTAATATGAACCCAACGGAAAATGGTCCAATCGAGAGACTGGAGTAATCTGGTCGCAATTGGAAGTAAGAGCGTGAGTTTAAGCCCGCTGGGTAACACTCCTGGCTATCTCGCGGTTAAGGCGTTGGCCTCTTACGGGTTTGTGGCGGAGCTTGACGGTGGACTGTTATGTCCAAGTCTTCTGCGCTCATTCCAGGGAGATAAAACGACTAATCGTTGAAATTTCCTGCGGTGACGGGTTCGCCCGTTGTAGTTGACAACTCTAGTTTATAACAAACCAATATGTATGCAAGAAAGAATATCTACGTTCTCTAATAAATTCAGATTCACTCGTAAAATACATGAAAGTAACTTGATTTAATTCCTATAAAGGGATAAGCAAGTTTGGAATCGTTTCCTGTACCAGAGTAAGCTGTTCTACAACAAAATCTCGCTGTCAGTGAGAGAGGTCCTACAAAAATAAGTTTAAAAGAAAAAAATTCATACATTTCTCAGTGCCTCGCGGTAAGGAGTTGGACACTTACGGGCTGTTACCGTAGTTTGACTGTACAGTGTGTTCGTTCAAGTCTTTTCATTTATCCCACGGGAGAAAGGATAGCAGCAGTCGTTATATCTCCCTGGGGGTGGTGTGTTCTCCCGTAGCAATTTACTCCCCATCCAGTACCCATAACATCGTTCATCGGTTGTAAATGTAATAAGATTTAGAAGAACAATAATTAAAAAAAATAAAAAAACACAACTGCCTTTATAAAACTGTTGTATTAAAGGCCCCGATTGGCCGATATCGGCCACAATTCGATTCAGCGTGACGACCCCGTTTTCATTTTATTTTAATTTAATTAGCTTTATTTTATTATGTTTTATTATGTTAATATGTTTTATTTTATTTATGGGTACAATGGTTTGGCAGTAATTAATGTTTTGGTGAGACAGTGTCATAATTCTTTTTTTTTACTAATTTTGACTAATTTTTCTTGGGATATCAACTTGTCAATCGGCCGAGGGGCCGAGGCCTGAAGGGTTAAGAATTATTAGAAAAAAAAATTCGCGCTGAAAAGCAAATTTTGTAAGAGAATAAAGTATACCCGCCTTGCTGCAGGTATCTTAAACAATCGCGCGCCGCTTCGTCGCCGCCGCACTTTATTCGGTGGCACTCGTTGCTCAAGTTATACAATAGTTTTTTAATAAAATATTTGTGTTTTGTTTATTTATCCATACAGATGCATACAATATCTGAAACGTACTCCATCAGACTTTTCATTTGATACTAAACACGATAAACATTCTAATTCTAATGATACTAAACATCCTAATTCATTGACATTTGGACATTTAGATAATTATTTATCCGACATTTGAGCAATTTACCCTATGACACTTAAGATGACATAACAATTCTAACAATACCACACTTCTAAATCGAAACAAGCATTTAGAAGTTATGGTGGAAGAAAGAAACGAAAAATATACATGTATGATACATATACGCAGAATACTCCTTTTTTTGGGCAGTCGTGTAATTAGGAGAAAAAAATAAGTTGCTGAGACGACTTTTAACCCCTCCTATGGCGGGGTAAAATTTCTGCCCGGGATAGTTTTGCGCATAACTTTTAAACTACTATACGGATCGTAAAAAGAAAACTGCAAAATGATCACATTGAAATTTGAAATATTATAACGTTACAACATTATCTCGTAAAACAATTAAGATAATAATGAATAAATATTACAGTTAGCACAGCGCGGAAAGCGTCTAACCAAAAATGGTTAGCTCACATAGGAAGGGTAACGCAAACCTGAGGTGCACAAATAATTATTTGTATATTTTAAACATCTTAGGACATTACAGCTCTTAACCTTCTTTTTTCTCTTGGCCATATCTCGACCCTCACAAAAAACTCATTGGCCACCTTTCATTGGAATCAGCAAAAGTCGAGCAAACTTAAAACGGGACAGATAGCTCTGAAAGAACGAGACGGAGAGCAGCCCCACAAAAACGCATACGCCGTTTTCAGTGAGTACAGTGGCGTCGCGTCGCATAGCAATGCGATACCTTTTCCATGCTCACGACGTTGGAGTGATCCAAGGGAGAGAGATAGAGAGACGGAGCTAGTATCGATCAAATATCGTTGATCGGGAGACAGAACGATCAAATATCGTTAAAACTTCATAAGGTGACGGGTTCGCCCGTTGTAGTTGATAACTCAAGTGTACCAAACAACCACTGAACCTGCTTCACTATTCACCTAATATAACACCTAATATACTAACCCGGAACCAAGGATTATCCTAGGTTCAGGGGTACCTATTTCTCTTTTCATGTAGATTTTTAGCATTGAGATTTCTGAAATAAGCCTTGACTCAATGATATATATCCAAAATAAAAAATAATCAGATTAGTGTGAGGGCGACAGAATAAAAAATATATAATTTATATTTACGTTACCCTATTATCAGCAGCGAGATCTTTGTGTTTGTGTTCCTCAGAATATTCTCCAGCCCGTCTGTCTATTACATGATCCCCTTTCCTGAATAAGTATGTGTCCTTGAATCCTGGAATCTAAAATAATAAGATACAATACTATACAATACAATACAATGTACTACTCTAGTAGATAAACATTCCTACACTTGAATGCGTCTCAAAATTAGATGCCAAAAATGTACGTAATAAAAATATAACTATCATGATAGTTGTCATTGGCTGTAATAATTTATTCCATATTACAATTGATTATACAGGATATCAATGATATTACCTACATACAAATATTGAACACATATTAATATGATTTAATAGTCAGGTGTAACAATAGATTAATTACAAATGATGTGTTCTGTCAGTCGCGTGGCTATGGGCCGTTTCGTTTATCCAACGTAGCCTAGCCTACTAGATTTTCAAAATTCCCGCGCTCCGAGCCCGGCCCCCCACCACCGTTATAACCTACGCATCGGCGGCAGCGGTATGCGGCCTACCCGCAAAACAACGGATTGACAGCTCTTCAGTCTACCCTAGACAACGGTGGCTGCAACGTCACCGAAACGTCGGGTGCTACAAATTTCACGCGGTAAATTCGTTTTCTATCTTATTTATAATGTCAAACAACCGCGATAGTCTTCGATTTTAAACAATAGATTAAATTAGAAATGCAAGGTCTTTGTGGAATAATCAAGAACAAAATATTTTATTATCAATCCAGCCATATATACCTTCGTATTTTTAAATATTAATATATGTAAAATAAATTAGATGACAATAATATATAACAGAATATCAGATATCATAATATTATTATGTTTAAGTTTTTACATTTTTTTAGGCACCATAGCGCAAGGTAAATTATAAAGAAAGGATTTTTTGTTGAAATATAAAAGGAATAATTCAATAAAAGAGTTGTTTGGGCCACCAGTTTAAATAGCTAATGGTGTGGAGTTGCCAAGTTGTCGCGCTTAAATTGGCTTATTGTTGTCCATTCCTTACTATATCCGATAATTCCTTTCTCATCGCCCAACTCTACCTACTACTAGTTCATCAGTCTTATAGCCAGTACTGATGAAGAAGGATAATGTCGTCGGCAGGCGACGGAGAGAATAGGAGAGGTAGAATGCCATATATAAATAAAATAAAATTCAAACGGAGCTACCATGGAATTCACCGACCGGAGTCGGGCCCATCATAATACTATTTTTTTACACTTCTGGGGGGTGAGCAGTGGATTTCGGACTTACGAACCGGCTGTGGTAGGTTTAGGACAGCTGTCTTGCCACACGTGAGCGTTCACCTTACCACGCATTCACTCCCCCTTCGAAGCCATAGAATTTGAGATGCGCAAATCGCAGTTTTAGATATTTTTTCTAAGAAAGAGTTGATTATTTTTCTGGAAAGGCCAAGATCTTTAAAGAGGTGAAATAGAGATTTAGCTGGCAGGCCACGAGCGCCAACTTCCACCGCGTGAAGGTGAACAGTGAAGCCGTTCCGGGTTACGGCATTTGCAAGATCATGGTATTTATTTAATTTGTACTCGTGGTCTTTTGGGATATTTGATTCCCATGGAACAGTTAATTCTACAATAAGAGCCACCTTCCGAGATAGAGAGTAAAGAGTTATATCTGGACGGAGGGCTGTGCATCCGAGACTTTCAGGGAATTTATACTGCTTAGAGACCGAATCAACCTCCAGAATCCAATCTGTAGCTTTCTCGATTATTGAGAAAGGTTTTGTAGTTAAATGTTTTTTGCCTTTAGAGCCATCCCGCACAAACTGTATTGGGGGTTTGGAGGATACTGTCAAACCCTTGTTGGCACGAGCCACTGAGAGATTAATTACCTCGCGAATAACAGCGAGAACTTTGTCATGGCGGTAAGTGTACCGTCCTTGATCTAAGGCCACCTTGCAGCCAGCTAGAATGTGTCTAGCTGTGCAAGGAGTATTGCTACAGAGGGGACAAGAACTATCCTCGGCAAAGCTCCAACGAGCGAGGTTACTGGGAAGAGTATGCTGAAAGGCATTCAAATAAAATGCTAAAGTCCCCAATTGTTGTCCAATCATTCTGGCATTGAAGGCCAAGATATCTAAACTAAAAAAGGGTAATTATTACGTACGGAAACCTGTATACCAAATAATAAATTGACATATTTATGTATACTATATAATATTAAAATCGTAACAGCTATGATTTTAAAATTCTCTTGTTATTATATTATTACTTTATACTGTATAGGCTGGTTTAGACCGCCATCTACAGTGCGCCACCACACTTTTATACCACCAAAGTCGCCATATTGAACATAATAAGGAAAGATTATTCATTCTTTGGAACTATGAGATTCGTAGTAAAATCCTAGTTTCCAAATCGTAGTACGACGTTGAGTAATCTCATACGATATATAATCAATTGTAATAATAAACAATGGATAAGGTAAGGAATCAATAATCCTCCACTCGTACTGTTTGAAAACCAAAAGGAGCTTTTGAGTAAGAGAACATCGAGTTGATGGCTGATCTTTTTTGCAGTTCTGACGGCCCTGAGTCCCAATGATCATTTTGCATTTCCGAGAATCGAAGTTAAGGTGCGCTACCAGTCAGTGGTTTCAAGACCCCAAAGAAGCTGTCGATGCGTTTAAAACGTTCATTTTATGAAACGTTTCTTCGAATTTGAATTAACGTTTTAACAGTTGGTTCAACGGCAGGGCAGCTAACAGTTGGGCCATTAAAACCTTGCCGTTCTTTCTGGTCGGCTAAACTCACAATTCAGCTCCCATCCAATAGCCTCCCTGAAAAGGGTCTACCCTTGTAAGGCTCTGTTTCTCATGCCACGGCAGGTGGATCAGTTCCCCAGTATGGCCTTCGGGCGCTCCTGGGCGCACCGGGAGGCATCGACTGTGCATCGGAATAACTGTGGAAGTCTGGAAACGATCTTATACGTTTCTTAAGCAGCGGGGGTGGATATTGACCTAATGTCTTCCACATTTAAAATGACCCGTTGGCCACCCGATCCCGAGTGAAAGACGGGCAAAAGACGCCACTTTCCGCGAAAAATTCGAACTCAATATCGCTAACCAGCGATTTCGGATCCGTAGCTAGACGGGAGGACAGGGAAATCTGGCAAATATTGTAGTCAGGGCGCGAGGCTGGCCCGTTGGATTTTCTTCCCAGTGTCTCGCGGTAAGGCGTTGGTTTATGACGGGCTTGTGGATTTGCTAAACGATGGACGGTTTCGTCCACAAATCTCTACGTTCACTCCAGGTTGAATGAACGATCAATATTGTTATACCTTCCTGGGGTGAAAGGTTGGCCCGTTGTTGGGGCCAACTCTACAGTTGGTTCAACAGTTAGTGCATTGATTTTATTATAGCGTACTTCGATAAGTAAAACAGTATTTTTTAATTTAATTCCTGTTTCTCGTCTTTCTTGTACCCGATCATTTAGACGCGCTGCACATATTGTTATCGTGCGGTCTGATAAGAAAGGACATTTCCTTCTACCATCACAAGGAAACCGTCTCCAAACAACGGCAAGTGTATGTCAATTTGTCAAATGTAGTGAAGTCGCGTTAACCGAACGCGATGACGTCACAGATATTTTGTTGACACTGGAAACATAAGGCACACGACCACATGACGCTCGTGCATTTGAGGGGTCTTTTTTGCATCTATTTTAGGGGGTGAGGTCAGCGCCCTCTCAGTTTTAGCGCAATACGAATTCTAATATCAGAATTATGACAAAACACATTTAACCTACGAACTTTGTTAGATAAACGACTGTAATATACTACAAAATAAAGGATCACACACGACTAGAACTAACTACCTATCCTATATCCTAAGAATATTTTCCCTCCTTTTATGTTATTAAATCTTCACAAACTATAGTACGAGCACTAGTCTACCAAATACTTGAATATTAAAAGTTTGCGTGTATCAATAGGCAGGTTAATATTACTAGATGTAACAAAATATTGCGCCGCCAGTAAAGACGCTTCTATACGCCGATGACACCAGCTTCTTTTTTGAAAATAAAAACACCCAGGTCTTGGAAAAGCTGATAAACGAGCAGCTTCTTGTGGCTAACACTTGGTTTGAAAAAAATCAACTTTTCATAAACCCATCAAAAACGGTAGCGATGAAATTTTCAACTACTAAAAAGATTGACAAAAATATTACGATTAAAATGGAATCAGAAAATATAAATATTGTCAGAAATACAAAATTCTTAGGGATCACTTCAGATGAAAATTTAAACTGGAATCAACATATCGATAATTTGTGTGCAACTTTGTCATCGACAGTCTATGCTATAAGAAAGGTGAAATTTCTGGCTGGCGAACGTGCAGCGATCAGTGTGTATCACTCCTGCTTCCATTCAAAGATGTCTTATGCGATACTACTATGGGGTAATGCAACCGATACCCATCGCGTTTTTGTGCTACAAAAGCAAGCCGTTAGGATAATTTTTGGTGTAAGCAGAGAAACACATTGCGCCCCTTTTCTTATTAAAGCTGGTATCCTTACCATGTCGTCCATGTACATATATCAGTGCCTTTTATACGCCAAAGAGAATGTTTTAAATTGCGAGCTTCACTCCACTCGGCATAGCCATAATACGCGACATAAAAACAATGTGTTATTGCCTAAAGTACGCTTGATTAAATATCAAAAAACATTTTTATATGTTAGTTTTAAATTGTTCAATGCTTTGCCATCATCGACGAAAAGACTTGAGATGGCAGCATATAAAATCTGCTTGAAAAATCAGTTAGTCAAACATGCCCCTTACAAACTAGACGACTTTTATGATATTGCGTCTACAATTGCTTGATTATAAATAACCATATTATGACTATACTTTCGAACTAAGTTTTAGATTTTATTGACATTGTTTTTAAATACGCATGTTTCAGAATTTTTCTTTTTATGGTATTGATTATTATTTGTTTGATTATTGATTATTTTGTAAATTTGACTATTTTTAAGTAAGCACCTTTGATTACAATTATTTTTTTTCTTTTAATTAATCAAAGCGGTTTTATCATCCGGTAAAATATGATTGTAAAATATGACATGTTCCTCAGTATTGTGAAATGCTTTTATGGAATAAATAAATGATGATGATGATGATGATGATGATTGCAAAATAGGTCGATTATTTTCCCTTGTAAAAAGATATCTAAATTCTGAAAATGAGAAACTCTATTGGAGCAAGGTCTGGCAAGTCCGGTGGGAGACCAAGGGTTTGCAGTGAAATCTGTGGTTATGCATTGTCATGCAGAAGCAGTGACCAGGCTCGGTTATTTAATCACAGGCTTCTCCATCATTGTTTGCAGTTTTTAACAGTAGGTACACATTTACGGTAACTGTATAGTCAGATTGCAAGAAGCTGTAATGGAAAGCACCGGCACAGGATCTCATATTTCAAAATAATGCATATTTTCAACTTTACCATGGTTGCACAAACGAAAATATTTGAGCAAAAATAAACGACGGAAAGATAAATAAACAGTTGATTCTTAAAAAGGAATAACATAGCCTTGAATAAAAATTTATTCGAATTTGAAATTCCAACTCAAACCCAAGTTATCCTAGTTCAGAGTGATCAGTGTGATAAAAACAGCAGATACATAGTTAACGACCCATTATATACATATACCGAAATGGCCTAAACAATCCATATGGCTTGTTTTTTTCTAAGATGAGTTTTACTAAAATTATGAATATTTCAAAAAACCTACATTTAAAACTCGATATGATAAATGGGCGATTGCCAACGTTATTCTCCGTGAGACATACATGTTTGGTAATTTATTTTCAAGTGGTTTATATGATGAAAATATTCCATATTAAATGGCCAATACGTTTGACAGTGTTGCCGCTCATATGAATAAATCCCCGAATATTTGAGCCACACTTAGCGAATTTGCCAATGTAATACTAAAGAATCACATGGATCTCATATAATACTTGGCTGAGCATTACTCAATTACCGAACCGATACTTCGAGTGTAAATCGTCTCTAAATTCGAGTGTATATGCCCTTGGATCTGTAACCTCTGAAATAATATACAAACGGTTCAAACGTACCGAAATAGCCAGAAAGCTAGACGCTTACGCAGCTTATTATAAGGCATCTATTTACGTCTTAGGAGTGGCTAGTGATATGTAACATATACAGTCAATACAATAATTCGTATTTAATAGTGTGTTTAATTCTGCTTCTTTCGTACACTTAATAAGCTGTTACTAGCGGCTACGTACGCGTCGAAACTTTGTGATAAAGTATTTTGTTTTATATCTTTTAATATTCTGTCAGTAAACTTAGCTTATTGCGTTAAAGAAATATCTTACAGCTAACCATAACCTAATGGGAAAATATGTTTTGTGGTAAAGAAGGCTAAAACGATTATTAAAATAACTTATAAAGTCAGCTCGTATCAAATATATCTAACTTATTATTAAGAAACTTTATTATTAAAAATTAAAAAAAGGAATAAGCCTATAATGCAGGAAAGAGAACAGGAAAGAAAAAAGAGACATTTATGAGCGCGTGTTTGTGTTCTTTGAGTAATACAAATAATTTATTATCAACGTATATTAACAAGATATTTAAGCAGTGTATTTTAAGCAATACAAACTTGGTTCTGTTCTTACATGACGTGTGGGTAAAGAATTCCAGAGACGGGCTACATGTACAGAGAAAGGGTGCGAGTAGAAATCACTACTCTGGCCAGGTATCGAGAGCAGTAGCTTGTCCTCAGGTTTTGGAGGGCACTCTTGTAATCATTTTGGAAGGAGATATAATAAGCTGAAAACTCGCATACACCTTCATTTTGACGTTCTAGAAGTTGTCTTAAAAGTCTCATTAAATCTACTGTCTGCGTCGTAAGTTATTTAGGGTCAAAGGTCACTAAAATCGGTTGTTCTCGATTATCTAGATTTCTATAGCTTCAATGATATCTACATATTTTATTAAAAATGTAGAGCACAAATTTTTCGACCAATTTTGTTTCAAACATTTTTTTTATGCGCTCAACCGTTTTTGAGATAGAGGGCGGAGAGCGCGCAGAGCTCAGCCATACATACTGCAATGCAAGGTAAACTGTGAATCTCGGTGAATACTGTGGTGAATACCACCATGTATGGCTAAGCGCTACGCTCTTTTCGCCCTCTATCTCAAAAACGGTAGAGCACATGAAAACATGTTTCAAGCAATATTTGTAGCAAATTTCATGCTCTACAATTTTTATAATAGATGTTTCAAGTGACAAAAGTATTCCATTGTAACCTGCAGTATTAGGATATTTACCATTTAAATTTTCTCCGTGTTTATTAATTTATTTAATATATTATATTTATATTCATATTCATATTAATTTTATTAGTATACTGGTATACAAGTCAGATACAGATTAGCAAACATTCATGCATATTTAGCAAACAAACATTTTTTTTATCATAAGGAAAAGATAAAATAAACAAAACAAAACGAAGGAAAAAACACAATAATAATGTAAAAAGAAGAAATACAAACAAAATGCAAAGAGATCATTAAATATTTTTGCCACCAAAGCATTTTAGACTTCACTCGAGTAATATTCCTCCAGTGAGTAAAACGCCTTATCTGTAAGGTATCTCTTAAGGCGTCTCTTAAACACGTCAAGAGATTGCGCCTGCCTAATGTGCTCATTGAGTTTGTTGTAAACCTCTGGGCCGGCGATATAGGCTAGCCTCTCCGACTTGGATAATGCATGATAATACATATATAATATGCAGAGTATATGCATGTCATTGTATTTAGTTGTAAATTAAATATAATTAAAATTTTCGTTAAATTAAAAATCGAATTGTCATCCGTTTGAAGTTTAGTTTCCGTTATCTTGAGATGTTGTTTTTCTGCCGACTGTACCAGAGACGCTGATCGAGCGTCGGAGGTTCGAAGGCGGCGAAGGCGGAGGTTCCCGGGAGGAATAGCCCGAGCGCCGCGGTCAGCTTTAGGCGGCGGGACGTCGCCGCCCAGCGTCGCCGGCGCCGCCCACAACCCATTGTTTCCGACGCCTTCTACCAGGAGTGCATGCGAATGCAGGAGCTCACGGCGTCGCGGGCGTCGTCGCAGCGTCGGCGTCGGCCGCAGCCGCGGCATTCGCAAACACCTATGTATTAATAAACTGCACCGATTTGAGGAGGAAGGCAGGGATGGCGCATCGGAAGGGACTGCCGTATGTCTCAATTGCCGTAATATATTATATTCGAGTAGAGGGAATGGAAGAGGAGCAAGACGAGGATGCATAGCTACTTAAATAACAATAGTAATTTTCAATAAATAATAATATTTACTATTTGTAGAAAAAAAAATAATTGTATTTTAGTAAATAGATAAAAAAAAAACAGAAAACTAAAGACAATTCATGTATTTTATGGTCAACTAATTTTCGGACAGGTAACATGTCTACAGATTATGCAGAGAGAGCGACAAAACACAAAGTACACTTTTTGTATGCAAGACGTGCCTTCTTGGACAATATCTTCCTATATAAAATTTTAGATAACCATATTAATTCAGCACCCCTTTTGGTCAAAATTCTTTTTAAAATTGCTCGGTCTCCCTCTTCATGTTCAGAAGATACATTTTATATACCTTCTTTTCACACGAACTATGCGAAAAATACCTTTTTCCGACGGTCATGTTTACATTATAACAAAGCTTCGAATGACCTCGACATATTTTCCGACACGTTGGTTAGTTTTAGGAAAAAAATAGGCGATTTGTTTTTGCATTAGCTATATTAGGGCCAATCTTATTCCTCATCTACATTAATGACCTTACTAACATGACCTTTGAGGGAGGAGAAGCTATCTCCTTTGCAGACGACACGGTTATTGTATTCAGAGGCAAATCCTGGGACGATGTGTACAATTATACTGAAAACGGACTATCTATAATCAAAGTATGGCTAAATTATAATCTACTGACTCTTAATGACTCTAAAACTAAATATATGACCTTTCAAATTAAGAAAACTTACGACAAACAAACCCAGCGCAAACTAAAAATCCACACATGCAACACAGTCGTTGACGGCAAGCCTTGTACGTGTGCGGAGGTGGAAAGAGTAGATACAATTAAGTACCTAGGATTAACTCTGGACTATACACTGAAGTGGGAAGATCATATCAGGTGCACTGCAACAAAATTGAGAAAACTTTTACATATATTCAAGAAATGCCGTATCCAAAGATTTAGTACGAACGATATATTTCGCATTGGCCCATAACTTTCTAGCATACGGAATCATAGCTTGGGGTGGAGCCTCGCTGCAAGCACTTGATCCTCTAATCCACTAAACCCTTCCGGTATTTTTCTGAGAGCTTGTACAATGAATCTAAAGTCCTTGACGTTCGTCAAATATACGCTAAGGTAGTCCTACTCTACTATTATAATCATGACAATTATCATCTACATTCAACACACCATAAAGGAACACGAGTAACAACAACCAGACAGCACTTAATCCTAAAAAAGAGAACAAGTTTTGCACAAAAACACTTTTCTTACATTGCTCCTCGACTGTTCAACAAAATGAATAGTGTTTTTCCTGCAGGACTGAAATCTAGGAATAGTCACGGCGTAAACAACAACATAACTAAGTCACTTTTGACTATGGGTCGACAAGAAACGGAGACATTAATAACATATATATTAAAATAGTGCACGATTTGTGAGATATATGTATACATATATTTAGTATTATTTTATATTTATCTAAAAAAAATATATTTATTTATATATGTATGTATATATTTATATGTATATACCTAAATTTAATATTATTACGCTTTCTTATTCTATTTTTTACTTCTCAAATGTAACATAATAATATACAAAGATGTATTACAGCTAGTTACGAAAACCACTATAACTTTTTTTTATATTAAGCCTACCTTAGTACAGGCGAGGCCTAGTTAGGATGGCTTTGAATTTTAAAAATACATGTAATATTATAGATAAATAAAGAAATTTGAATTTGAATTTGAATTTGAATTTGAATTAAAACTTTTTGTTTTTTGGTTGTATTAGTTTGGTTTGGTTGCTTGGTTTATTGTTATAAGTTTATAAGTTATTAGTGTAATTTTGATTGTAATTTTCCGTTTGCTACTATTTATAATGTTTTAAAGAAGTTAATGGTAATATAGATCTATTTGTACTATGTATTATGTTCACACAAATATATATGACTGTTTTTACCTAAATAAAAAATAATAATAAAAAAAACTATCTTAACTGTTTTTTTGCAAATATACTGAAGACGAAAATAACCATTTATCAAACCATGGCAAACTAATATTGGGTCCTTACCTATGTCATTGTTGTTTCTTCACACTGGCCATTTTGAAATTATATAATTAGGGTATTTCATGTTAAAAGAAATTCTAAAATAATAACGATGAAAATAAAATGTCTATCTTAGAACAGGCGGCCGCCTAGTTAGGTTTTGACTATTTAATATTGTAAAAATGTAAATTGAACATAAATAAACTAATTTAAATTTGAATTTAACTTGGGTTTGAGTTGGTATTTCAAATTCAAATATATTTCAATTCAAGGCCATTTAATTCTTGTTTTGAGAATCAGCGTTTATTTGTCTTGCCGTTGTTTGTGTTTACTCAAATATTTTCTTTTGTGTAACCATGGTAAAGTTGAAAATTTGCATTATTTTCAAATATAAGATCCTGTCCCGGTGTTTTCTATTACAGCTTCTTGCAGTTTGGCTATACAATTACCGTAATGTGTACAGTTAAGAAATGCAAGTAATGACGGAGAAGCTCGTGAATAAATAATCGAGCCTGGACAACGTTTAACCACAAATTTCACTGCAAACAGTTACAAAGTTGCAGGAGTTGCGTCTGGAGACTCTCGATCACCCGCTGTACTCGCCAGATCGTGCTCTAATAGAGTATTTTTTTTTCATAATTTAGATAACTTTTTACAAGGGAAAAAAAAAACAACTTTGAAGAGTCGGTGAAAAACGCCTTCGAAAGTATTTATTGTTTTCTGTCCACGAGAGTTTTTACAGCAGAGGAATTAAGCAACTCCCATTAAAATGACAAATCTGCATAGATAATAAGGGTCCATATAAGAGGACTGTATACGGACAACGACACTACGCATATCTTGGACCTAAACTCTATAATATATTTAACTTGTACACACTACAGAATTTAAACATAACCGACAACCAGTTCAAGAGACGGGTGTCTCATTGGCTCCAGAATTATACTAGAGATGAATGCGAAAGTATGATATATTAAAATGTTTTATTTCTAACCTCAAATTATAGGATATACATATGTAAATTATGGATATACAGATATACAGATTACAAAATGTTATATTTTATTATGTTATACTATATTATATATAAATATGATACATTATTTTATATGTTATAAAATAGATTGATTCCTGGCTAAAACATGACACCCGGCAAAATATTCACAAATTAATGTACCGAGACAGTTCCCATCATTAAATCCTATCCTTGACAATTCTTATTATTATTTTTGCTGACTTTTTTTATTACTATTATTTATTCATTAATTGTTTGATATTATTTTACAATTTATTTTATTTTATTTTTATTTTATTAACACGATTATTTATTTTCTGTGTTTTATTTCAAATATTTCCTATTTTGATGATTATTTAGTGAATATTAGTTATAATTTGTAATGGTGACGGTAACATATATATTTCTTTTCCTTTTTATTATTATTTTTTTTTAAATCGCCGAATATATGTGAACTAAAAACTAGAGAGCTCGCTCCCTTGGAACAAGTCCTGGCACTTAGTTGGGCAGCAGCAGTACATACCTGCTAATGCTCATATCGGCCGTGTTCAATTTTAATTTTAATTTTAATAATAATTTTTTTAATTGATCTGATTGTTAGTGAGACCAATGCATTGTAAATGAATTGTTAATTTAATTAAATAAATAAATAAATAAAAATATGATATTATATTATATTGTATTATGTTATGTTATATTATATTATTTATATTATATTATGCTAAATTATATTACGTATTGTTTTTAATGAGACGGAAGAAGGACAGCAGGCAAGGCGTACAGGCTCAGCAAAAACCACAGAACTTTGTATCCATCACCCCAAAACAGGCGTATACCTAGTGGGGTGATGTAATCCTGACAAGTAACGCCCTTTCGCGATTTTTATAGTATGTTTTTTAATGATAAAAAAATGAGGGCAATCTTTTTTATGTAACTATAGAAAATATGATAAAATATAAATAAATAAATAAATAAATAAATGTTCCTATTATTATTGTTTTTTGTCATACAAAATTTATGTCTTTAAATTTTGTTAATAGAACAGCAACGTCATAGGTAAGGGCCCAATATTAACTTTTTGTAACTATAGAAAATTCGGTCTACGTATTTTAGTACATGATAAATTGTAGTTCATTGATCAAATCAACACTGGAAAAACATTTTAATGAATTTTATATTTTTTTATATATATGCAAATATTTTTTATATATATTTTATATATATGCATTTTCATACGTAATGTATATTCAGGTACTATTAACCCTTGGAGTAAATGGGTATTTTCATGGATGCATCTGTCTCTTTTGCAGGATTTTCGGCGACATCGACGGCGCTCGACTTAAAGTACTATAACTATGAAACTACTACACCAATCATAAAAAGAACAACTGCACAATGCTTGCATTGAAATTTCGAATATAGAATATTGAAATATCATTTTGTAAAACAATTATATAATTATGAATAAATATGAGAACATCAAAGAAGTGAAAAAAACGCGCGACCAGATTTGGTCGACTCGTACTCAATGGATAATTGTTTCGCGACCAGATTTGGTTGACTCATACTCAACGGGTTAAAACACTTTTTCACGTTTATATCAGCCCGCACTTTAAATATTGCTCGCAATTGTGAAACCCTTTATATAGCATCCATGTATACATAATGAAATGTCTTCACAATAAATCCATTATCACACTTGATAGCCATAAAAACATCGCTAATATCCTTTACATTACCTCACTGGTACATAGAACGACCTACCACAATTTAGTCTTAATTTAAAAATCACAATTCGTTATTAATTATTTAATCTTCATAGATCTATTCTAGCTAATACAATTCTGGACCCCTTGCAGAACAAAAAAAAACAGTCCAGGTTATAAAACCATTTCAACAACAATTTTGGATATAACTCAGTCATAAACCGAGCTAGGGTGAAGGATGATCGGTATACATTAATCGATATACGGGGTGAGTTTTTATTAAACAGCATCCTTCAAGGGGGTAAATCAATACGAGCAACTGAACAAGTTTTGATAAAAAAAAATAAGAAAAACAAAAAAAAAATATTCATTACAAAAAAAAGGGGTTTTTTTTGTAATTTATAATTTTGAAGAACTTGATTGTTAAATAAAGGTTTGACAAGCATTTGAGCGCGTTGCGCCATCTATCGGTAGGTAAAATATCGCTAAGAAACGACATTAGCGATATTTTACCTACCGCTAGATGGCGCATGGTGCTCAGCGCTTTTATAATATTTTTCTGAAAAAGAAAATTTTCAAAAAAAAAAAAAATTATTTTTTATTTTTCCACAAATTTCTCACAAAAGTTGCTTTTTTGCTCTTACTGATTCACCCCCTTCAAGAATGCCGGTTAATTAAAACACCCCGTATACGCTGAAGTCAACAAAGTGTTCAAACACTTCTCGAAATTTAAGTGTAATGTATCTCCTATTATTTTCTATTCTATATAATTATATTTCAAATAATATGTCAGTAATATGTATACAATCAAGCAAACTTGATTGTAATTTTAGAGTCCTATCCACCCTAGAACCGGCTAGTCCTAGTTGGGTGACAGAAACAAATAAGCAAAAGGTTAAGGTTTTGCCATTCGGTTCCTGTTATTTTTGTAAGCTAATCAATGTTTTATAGTTATTAATTCTTAAATAAATAAATAAATCTATCACATTTCTATGTATCATATTTTGTATATGTATATATTTCTAAATGTAACTATTTATCATATCGGTATGTCATAGGTAGTTTATATAAGTATGTATTGCTGTGGATTTTTTAATTTCTTCCCTGGTTTTCTTGCTACGTTTAAAAAATATATATAACCTTCGTAACATGATGATTTTTATGGCAGACTATCAAACAGCGCAAAGCTGTATACCTGGGTCACGTGCTTAGGCACGACAGGTACGAACTCCTACAACTTATTGTGATGAGAAAAGTTGCAGGGAAGAGGAGACCAGGCCGTAGACGAAAATCATGGTTGTGGAACATTCGTTCCACGTTGGAACAGTTGACCTTCACTAGTTGGAGAGGTACCATAAGAAGAGTCGTGAAAAATATTTTTTAGGCATAACAGTATATTTAATTATCTTATATTATATTAGGCGTATATAATATATACTTATATTAGGTATAACAGTATTAAGGTTATCTACCTATTTTTTGGTGTTGATTGTTTTTTTTTAAATAAAAATATTTAATTAAATAAAATAGTAACCTAACAAAGATTACTGTTTCTTCCACGATACCCCTTCTCAAAAACTGCCGTATACGAAATAGAGATTGCCGTACACGATTCATGTCATATTAATATAAAAGTGACGTCACTGTTCGGCACGCGCCTCGCCCGTCGCCCGCCGGTAAAAATAGCAACCCCTCCCCAGGCAGCTCGATCGATCCAAAATAGTTCTGATAGCGATGTGAGCTGGCGGTAAACTAACATCGACTACTCGTTCGCGAACATGCTCTCCTGATACACCAAAACTACTTTTACGAACTACCGCGCCGGGTGAGCCGCGGCCGGAGACCAAACGATAGTTTCTGTTACAGTCTACTATTCTAACCCGTTTTGTGTAGGATAAGGCAATCAAAAACCTAAGGCACGATGTAATCAACTATTCATACCGCAAATGTCCACTCCGAACTATGTAGCGATAAATTCATGAACGAAATTCGGAAATAAAGTTTAAAAATATTTCATTTATTTATTTATTTATTAGCTGAAATTTTATTTATTAGCATATTTTATTTTCATGAAAAACATTTTAGAATTACACTAGTATAGCCATTTATACATTGAAAATGACCATGTAATATAAAGCACCTACTGAAAAAAAACATAATTTGATAAGATTTTTTTTTAAAAGAAATGAAATGAAAAATACTTTTATTGTACTAACAAAAAAAAATATTACATGGGTAAAGAAAACTTAAATTCTATTTTAACTTAGTACAAACGGCGGGCTTATCGTTTCACGATTTCTTACAGCCAACCGTGTAATATTAAATAAAAGTATCAATACAGCTCACATACATAAACATATACACATAAATATACATATACATACATCCAAATATACATACATACATAAAAAATGTAATTTATAATATAATATATGTATATTATAATAATAAATACATAGAAACTACAGATAAATAATAATAAAAATAACTGCTTATATAAAATGATAGATATTACAAAGTTCTTATGCTTCTATCCAGTCAACAACCCAACGAAAGGGGGGGAGGGGGGAGGGGATAGGGGGAGGGTTGGTTCTTAGTTGATATTTTGAGGGAGAAAATGTTTTTTCAGTAACGCCTTGAAACAGGGCAAGGATGTTGCATGACGAATAGCATGCGGAAGCTGGTTCCAAAGTCGAGCAGAATGGACGCTAAATGAGTTAGTGAAAAAAGAAGACTGATGTAGTGGAATTGCTATGGTGTTGTCCTGACTTGACCTGAGTGGAACACCATGACTTCCTAACGGGAGAAAGAGGTCTTTAAGGTAAGGAGGTGCTATGGGACTATTTAGGACTTTATAAAGGAGTGAGAGGGCATGCAGATTTCTGCGCTCACGAATTCGAAGCCAATGAAGTCCATCGCGATATTCGCTTACGTGATCAAATTTACGCAAGTCGAATATATATCGTATGCAGATATTTTGTAGCCGTTCGAATTTATCCAGTATCTTCTCTTTAATATCTATAGTACCGACATCAGCATAGTCTAGAATTGGAAATAGCAGTGTTCTTACTATAGTTTGCTTAGTTGCTGCTGGAAGGAATCTCTGTAACCTTCGGAGGCTATGAAGGCCATTGAAAATACGACGACTAATTTGGTTGGCGTGTGCCTGCCACGATAGAAATTCGTCTATGACTATTCCAAGATTCTTGACAGTTTTGGTATACTCAATAATATTACCGTTTATTTTGAGGGGTGACATTGACGCTTTGTTAGTATTAGACTTGAGTTTCTGGCCACCAATCACAATCGCTTGTGATTTGGCTGGATTTCAGTGCTGGGACTTCAGTGCTGGGACTTCAGCTAGGCGAGGATCATCATCACAGGTCAGTCGGTGTTTTACAGACATATATATGATTACGTGTTGATGTTAAAAGGATTTGCGCGCATCGATTTTGTCTCATTTTGTAAAGTACCCGCATATTAAAATCTATTTAAATATTTTATTATAATTTATTTACGGTTTTGATCCTGCCGGTTGTTCGACTATTTACACGTTGAACAACCACCGACTTGTTCGACTTTTTCGACTTTTTACCTTGTTCGACTGTTCCTACTTTTTCGAGTTTTCCGACTTTTTTGACTTTTACGACTTATCTGACTTTTACGACTTCTTCGACTCTTTCGACTTTTCCGACTTTTTCGACTTTTTTACTTATTTGTCTTTACCGACTTCGACTTTTTTGACTTTTTTTTTTTTTACCTTTTCGACTTTTTGTTTTTCCTGTCTTTTTTGACTTTTTCGACTTTTTGGAATTTTCTGACTTTTTCGACTATTTTGACTTGACTTTTTCGACTTTTTTTACTTTTTCAACTTTCTTGACTTTTACGACTTTTTCGACTTTTTCAATTTCTTTGACTGTAGTTAAAATCGGTCCACCTTGTGTCTACTATTTATTGTGAAATTTCACAATGGGCGGGTTTAATTTCATACGACAATTTCTTACAACCAACCCTACTATGAAGTGTTTATATGTATGTGTGTGTGTGTGTGTGTAACATATGTGTCTTGTTATTGCAATTGATCTACAGAGTTAAAAATGTAATTCCGTTAATTTTATCCCAACGGAAAATGGTGGCCTAGCCGGAAATTGAACCCGGGACATTACAATGTAAGATCAGGTGACCGTGCCACCGCGCCGCTACTCATTTTTCAATCACGAAATTTTGGACCTAAAAACTTGAAATCCGGTACAAAGATGCCTTGTTAGACAGGTTGGATATGTCGTATATAAGCGACACAAAGAAAATACTACATCATTTTGGAAAAATGGAAGTGAAGGAGGTGAGGTTGGCGAAGGGGGAGGGGGGGGGGGCGCAGAGTATGGTTGCCTACTTGCCGGGAAAGTCTTGAGGTGACACATTCGATTTTTTTGTTGATTGGAATAATTTTGTAGTAATTTACTGTTATCAACCTTTGTTAAATTAATTAACTAGTTTAATATTAATTACAAGTAATTACAAGTAAAGTACTACAAATGATTCCAGAAGCTAACGGAAAATTGGGTACCTCAATGAAATATATATTTTTGAATATATTAGACCTTCAGGATAATGGTTGATTTTAAGCAAAAATTGCTTAACACATGGGAAGGGGGTCAAATCGATCAATACATGGAAAGGGGGTCAAATCGCTCTCATCAATTTTGTATACACGAATAAACACTAAATTACATCAAGTGACCAGAAATGGTACTAATGTAAAAAGATAGTTCGAAAGAGTACATACAAATGAGTATAGAGGGCATTAAATTTTATATAATTATTTGAGGTTTTAATCAAATATTATTAAGATAATGAAAGATGCATTGCATCAAAGTATCGAATGTAAAGAAGATATTTAATAAAATCAGTCTTATTTTGTTGTTATGTTCAATACTTTACTCGTCCTCTCTACCTTGTTTAATATACGAACATTTGGTCATTCCTAAAGAATTGTAATGGTTGTAATGGAAATAAGTACAAAAAAAACTTTCTTTTGTAATTGGGTAGACACATTGGTACAGTAGAAAAATACATAGCTGTAGCACGTAACTTCAATTGCAGTGGGTATTGATTTAATTTCCACCCGGAGTGAAAGGGTCGATGCAATATTGCATCACTCTCTGCACCCTCTGTGCGCAAGGCGAAAAAGCTAGTTACTGTTGCGTAGTCAACTGTATACTCCTCGTGTCGCGTGGGCTCCTGGCAATGGAAGCCGAATGTGGGGGAGTATTTGAAACGTGATGGACGGGTGAGGACGTCCTGCCTAGCCGACAAGCGCCCACGGGAGACACCTACTCGGTAAAGGCGACGAAAGAATTACGATGCAAAATAATAAAATTGAATTATTATACTTGATATACTCGTAAACCACAGATTCATTATCATTATCACCCAATATATGTATATAAATACTAGAGGCAAAAAGGTAAAAAAGTAATTATTACAGATGAGTGAAGTTTGGAAAACATGCCGCGCTTTTGTTATCTCGAATATGTCATTATTTATTCGCTACCCAATTTAGAGATTCGTGCAAGAACTTCAGAATGATCGTCTTTTGCATCATTTTGAACCATCAAAAAAGACTTAGAGATGTGTGTGTGTGTACATTAAGAAAAACTGTTGTGTTCCCTTGAGACTTTCCCGGGAACAAACCAAGAACATCATCTCATTTAATTTAAAACTCGAATTGCAAACGCGCCGCTGTGAAATTCGCCGTTAAAACATTCGAATTTCGAACGGGCGACACAACGCAATAAAGATTTGAATTTCGAACGTGCGTCGCACGATATCAAACGCGCGACGACGCAAATATAAATATTTGATTTGTATGTCGGAATTTAAATATTATTTGTGCAGCTTGTATACGAGATATTCCAACCAAAATTTGTCAACGTGGTTTTGGTCCAACAAGGCAGCGACAGTCTTGATTGTAACTGTGCACAAAATGAATGTGTGCCTTTTGTAAAGTACCTAGGTGTTCATGTCGATAAACATCTTTGGTGGCAAATACATATCGAAAAGGTCGCAGAAAAAGTCCGTAAACTAATATATATTTTCAGGAGCAACAGAAATGTTCTTGATATGAAAACTTTGAGATCCATATATTGTGCTTTGGCACAGTCACTGATGATGTATGACAATATCGGTTGGGGCGGTGCAGCTAAACTGCATTTAGACCCACTAATAAATGCTCAAAAAACGGTAGTGAGAGTTATAAACCGATACCTCCTACGTATAGTATTCTAGTAGTCCTACGAAATTCCGGTTTCCAAAATTAGTGCCGAATTTCGGAATTTTGTTAAATTACTTTTAAGTATACCATAAATGAATGCGATTTAAAAAAAAAACAGAAATACCATTTTTAATAGTTAAAATACTATACGTAGGAGGTATCGAAACTGAAAACCGTATCGCTACCCATCCGATTTAATTTTCAATGACTTCCAGATACTTGATATCAGACAGCTTTACATAAAATCGATTGTCACTTATTTTCACTACGACACAGATCGGCATTCCAGCCGAGAACACAAACACGACACAAGAAAAAAGCAAACCCAGAAGCAAATTCGGACGAACACAAGGTTTGTCCAGAGACATTATTTGTTTCTGGCCCTTCGGATGTATGATGCATTCCTTGCGACAATCACCGACGGGCAGAAGCTGAGAACCAGTACCGCTTTCAAAGCTGAGGTCACAAAATTTTTACGTGCAAAAAGTAGAGGCAAATGCGAAAAGCAGCTCATGGAAATTCTGTCTTAAAATAATACAGAAAAGTTTTTGCAATTATTTATTTTGTTTATTTATAAAGTATATATTGTATATATATATAAAGTATATATCGAATATAGGTAGATACGTTTTGTATATATGTATGTGTGTGTGTATGTGTATATATATATAGATATATATATATATATATATATATATATATATATATATATATATATATATATATATATATATATATATATATATATATATATATATATATATATATATATATATATATATATATATATATATATATATATATATATATATATATATATATATATATATATATATATATATATATATATATATATATATATATATATATATATATATATATATATATATATATATATATATATATATATATATATATATATATATATATATATATATATATATATATATATATATATATATATATATATATATATATATATATATATATATATATATATATATATATATATATATATATATATATATATATATATATATATATATATATATATATATATATATATATATATATATATATATTCTATATATTCTATATGAGTATTCTTCTTGCCGCTGAAGAAGGAGCCACGGGCTCCGAAACGTCCGGCAAAGGTACAACCTTCACTAACCTTACAATTAAATAAAAATATGTATATATATATATATATATATATATATATATATATATATATATATATATATATATATATATATATATATATATATATATATATATATATATATATATATATATATATATATATATATATATATATATATATATATATATATATATATATATAAATATATATATATATATATATATATATATATATATATATATATATATATATATATATATATATATATATATATATATATATATATATATATATATATATATATAAATAGGATAGAAAACGAATTTACCGCGTGAAATTCGTTTTCTATCCTATTTATAATGTCAAACAACCGCGATAGTCTTCGATTTCATATATATATATATATATATATATATATATATATATATATATATATATATATATATATATATATATATATATATATATATATATATATATATATAAAATATATATATATATATATATATATATATATATATATATATATATATATATATATATATATATATATATATATATATATATATATATATATATATATATATATATATATATATATAAATAGGATAGAAAACGAATTTACCGCGTGAAATTCGTTTTCTATCCTATTTATAATGTCAAACAACCGCGATAGTCTTCGATTTCATATATATATATATATATATATATATATATATATATATATATATATATATATATATATATATATATATATATATATATATATATATATATATATTATATGTACGAGAGAGTTTTTTATATGTATTTATATATAAATATATCTATTTACCATAATGCCTATGTAGGTAATTATCCTTTTTCCTTTTATTATTACCGCTTTACTAACTAACATTCGATGTCTTTTTCTTCAAATTTTCTTAATTATGTTGCTAAAAATTTTCATCATGTTAACCGAAAATTTATAAAAAAAGTGTACTATGTAACAAATATAAGACTGGTATCACTCCAGAACAGACTGTAATCTAGTGGAGCTGATAAAATCCATCAAATTTGTACTTTCTTTGCTTCGCAAACAATGATTAAGTATTTGCTCTTTTCTATACTGTATTATTTATGTCAACATTGTAAATTTTTGTTTTGGGAAATAAAAATAAAAAAAGAAAAAAAAATGTATTTTTATTATTTTTTTAATCCAATTTATCTGGCAGGGTGGCATTTTTGTGGACACGTTCAATATGCAAAACAATTCAATATGCAAATTCGTTCAATATGCATTATAAATACATTGTGATGTGTATTACATATATTTATATTAACTATACTTTTACATTTTATCGTATTATTTATACCTTATCGTATTATTTATATTTATTTATTATTTGTGCACGTGTATGTATGTGTATATGTATGTATGTTATATATCATCATATATTTTAAATACATCTACATAACATATAATGTGGCTTCCCTGTCCCTTTCCCCTTACTTAAACCTGTATTTTTTCATAGCTCATTGCGCTATAACAAAAGTTTTAGTTTAATTGTGAAAACTTTTAATTGGCCTTAGATTTGTATAATATGTGTTAGCATTAAGTATAAATCGCTGTAAGTTTCCCGAAAAATAAAAATAAAATAAAATAAAATAGTAGAGGAGATACGAATTAAGAAAAAAAAAGAAGTTCAAGCAGGTTCTATCAGGACAAACCATTCAGTTCTTTTTATTTGTCCCATACAAAAAAACAGAAAATATTTTTTCTGCCCAAAGTAAAAAGTTTAGGATAAAAACACAAAGATCAACTATTATTGAAGTAAATAAGGTGTATCCATCGCCATAAAGAAAACAGTGCAAAAACAAACTTGGTTCCTAAGTCCCTTAAAGTCCGTTTCACCCACCGTGCGGCGATTACTTCGCACCATTACCTATGACAATTTTATGTATTTCTGTTGTTTGTTTGTAATAAATAAATAAATAAATAATAAAAACGGTTTTGCTACCCCACGACTTTCGCGGCAAGTAAACAAGCCCTCCGCCACCTCCCCCCTACTCTACCCCGTGTCATCCCAACCTCCCCCCGTGCTAATTCGTAGTATATTTGTAATATTTTCCGTGGTATTAAAATGGTATTTTTCCAAAAATGATGTAGTATTTTCTTAAATTTGGCAGATTTTAAATATTATTTGTATTGCTTGAATATGATTGATATTTCACAATATGATTTCGAACTAACAAGGCATCTGTGTGCCTAATTTCAAGTCTTCTCTAAGTCCAATATTTCAAGATTGAAGCATGACTAGCGCGCCATGTTGTGAACCTACATCAACCATAATTTTTTCTACTCTTGCCATGGCAAAATGATGCTTGCACGCCAAATTTCAGCTCAATCGGGTGAAACGTTTAGGCGCTATCGTGGAGAAATACACACACACATAGGCAGACAGACACACAGACATACTTCAGGCTGGAAATGGTAATAAATGCCTTGGGGGGTAGGGGGGGTCAAAATGTATAAATTCGTCTTCATCTCGATTTTTTTAGCCCTTTCACAATACTTTTCCTCCTCGACGGTTTGTAAGCCGGTAAAGTAAAACCAGCAAATAAAAGTTTGATAGTTTTTGAATTCAAATTAATTATGTCCAATGTCAAGATCTTGTCCTCAGTCTTTGGAGTGCCGTCTTAATTCCGCGGTTGTCTTACGAGCGTGGGCTGGCCGCGGGAGGAAGGGCTTCAGCCGACGGGGGTGGGATAGTTTTTGCAGCTCACCACTCAGCTGTGAGAGGGCGGTGAACCTAGCGCCGCGACCCTGTCATGTAACGATCGATATGGTTCGTCCCCTCGCGGAAACCACCCCTAAGTAGCGTCGTCCCGCCGGCGCTTACCCTCTCTTTAGCACTGAACACTGCCGCTTTAACTACTGCCGCTCTATGGCCTCCTGATACTCGGAGTCGAAAACGGGGGAGGTTTTGAGATTTGATGGACAGATGAGGGCGTATTCCAGAAATGGTAGGGGTTGTGAATACATTGCACGTAACATACGAGTACTAGATGCAACATTTAACCCTAAAGTAGGCGAATTGTCGTAAGTTTTAGGTTTTTTAGCAAAATTAAAACGCTGTTATTTCTAGTAAAGTAGATTTTAGAGTCTAGAGATAAAAAAGCAATAGGGAGAAATGGTCAACGGCAAAGGACTCGGTGGGGTCTTAATTAATATAATTGTTATCTATTTCTTTGTAACGTCCGTAACCGCGTTGAAACACTGGCTCCGTAACATACGAGTGCTAGATGCAACATTTAACCCTAAAGTAGGCGAAACTAAAATTTAATAAAAAATAAAAAAAATGTGGTAGACTTTGTCAGGAATCGTCGTAAGTTTTTTAATAAAATAAAAAAGTCTGTTTCTAGTAAAGTAGATTTAAGAGTCTAGAGATAAAAAGCCCTAAGGAGAAATGGTCAGCGGCAACGGACTCGGTGGGGTCTGAATTAATATAATTTTTATCTATTTCTTTGTAACGTCTGTTGAAACACTGGCTCCCGTCAGATGACCGAAGTTAAGCAGCTGCTGGATGGGGCACCTCTTGAGTACTGTCACGTGATGTTACAAAATCCGACCGCCTGTAAGATAATTGGCAATAGACCTTAAGGTGGCCTTGACCATAATGAGTATAAAGGTTAAAAAAATTGCGTGCGGTGCGATGCCGGAACGCAGCGAATGACATAGCATGGCTATTTGTATGTAGGACGCCACAGCGGCACCGCTCAGGCGCCGCGCCGCAACCGCGCCGCATCGTGTGGTCCAACCCTTAGGCAATTTACTGTGCACTCCGGCGAATAATCAAGGGGGTCTGGAAACGGTCTGATACGGTCCTAAGCAGCGGGAGTAGTTGTTGACCTGATGTCAGCTGCTCTTGAAACGACCCGCTAGTCACCCGATCCCGTCTGATATTGACGGGCATAGGGCGCCACCGTTCGCGATAGATTCGAGCTGAATTACCGCTAACATCGGGTAGAGGTCTCGCAAGCGACTTTGAATCTGCGACCAGACTGGAAGATGGAGAAAACCGGCTAAATCTGGTATGTGAAGCGATAGGTTGGCCCGCTGGGTTCACTTTGCAGTGCCTCGTGGTAAGGCGTTGGATTCTCACGGGCTTGTTAGCACAGTTAGACGATGCTGTTAGCACAGTTAGACTGTGGTGTTTAAGTTTTTTGCGTTTACTCCATGGGGGAAAGAATGATCTGATATCGTTATAACTTCATAGGGTGTCAGGCACACCCGTAGTAATTGACAATTCTGAAGTGGTCAAATAGAATTGCGGTTTAAAGAAAAAAGTGGAAACATCACATGTATTCATTCAAAAATATTCATTTACTTTGCATTCATTGCAGAATCTACCTAACTAGGCCATATCCTGTACTAAGGAAGGCTGTATGTATGTTTGCAAATGATTTATTCATATGCACATAGTACTAAAATGAAACATACAAAATGTGATAAAATATAAAACAGATAAGTGGATTCAAATTAAACTTATAATTATATTTTTATATTCATATCGATATAGCAAATCATGGAAATAAAAATTAATATAAAATGTCGTAATATGAAGTTTTTAGAACAAATAAATAAATAATGCTTCGAATGCTAATGAATGCTTTGAAAGAGTGGCTAGTATCTGGTTTGGGTTGATAAATATTTCATCGTTTTTTAGGACACATTTCTAAATGTACAGAATAATTACTATGTAAATCTTCAAATGCAGCGGATACGATAGATATGTTGTTTCATTATTTGCACGTTATGGAATTCCATTAACAATTTTGATGTGAGGAATATTCTCTTAATGTTTGCACATGTTTATGTGTAGAGTATATAATGTCACCATTTTGCAATCTTAGGAGCAATGTCCAAAAAAAAATTATCTAAGTGAAGATTGCCAATCATTAACCCCTCAAATGTGAGGCGTCCCTTAAGGGATGCCTTGGCAAAATGTATACAAAATGTATATAAATTTATATAAATGTAAATATAAATGTAAATGTGCGCCGCTTTATAGTAATCCCCTCTATAGTAATGCTATAGCTCTATAGTAAACCCCGCTCTATGTAAATGTAAATGTAAATGTAAATATAAATTTATATACATTTTGCCGTAGGCAACCCGAGCTAATCGCCATTCATTTGAGGGGTTAATTAAAAAATCCAAAAATAATTTTCTGTTCGACTACATACTCATAGGTTCGACTACATTGCTCGACGGACCTGGAAGCGGCAAAAGTAAATATTACTGGAAATATCAGTAGGTATAAACAGATTAAAAAAGTGATCCACAAAATGTAATAAAAAATCAGTGGATAAAATCAGTATAGCGAAATTTTTATCGATCGCTACCCGAACCTCCGTTTTCCCACACGTATAATTTATTTTGTATGACCAGAATTAATCCTATATAAAACACAGAAATATAGATAGTATCCATTATTCCTCAATACAGCAATGATAATGTAAAATATCGCTGTTTATTGTACTAAATTACTCAAACGACTTGTGAAAGCGGTTTGCAATTGGAATTACTCACACGCGCAATCAGTCACATAAATAACGAAGCGTCAGTTGACTTTCGGCCTTTCGGGTTTATTCGTCTCCGCTCATATAACCCCGTCCCCTTCTGTCCGTGGGGAGGATTTTTTCTAAAGGCGACGGGAATTCCCTTGGAAGTGACATCACACACATGGCGCACACGTTAAAAAATCAACTTAATATGCGTTCCAAAATCAAATGAACAATCGATAGTACGACCCGCCCAGGATGCTAGGCGCTTGAGTGAAAAAAGTTTTTTTAAATATATTTTTTCCAAAGGCTTCTATGACGTATATATAAAAAATAACAATTGAAGAAAATCAGCTGGCCACTTTTTTCGTACAATTATTTATAGTCAACATTAAATAATATGATATGAAAGAATTTTAAATAAATTAGCTATTTTTAAGCTAGGGCCAGCCCGCACAGAAGGCAGGTTCAAATCGTTTTGAATTTAACTAAAAAATTAAAAAGTATGTTTTGTTCAAATTCAAATTTCTCCACGTTTTAGATCATTTAGACCCAGAAAAAAATCTATCTGAATGTATGTCTGTCTGGCTAGTAGATACTCAAGACCTATTTCTAATAGCTATCCGAATCTCTAACCCGATTCCGAACGAAAACCAAATTTTCAACAACAAAGCAAAGTTGCCCACCCATGTATGTATACGTTGTTGTAATATTATGTGCATAATTTATTAATGTGTTATATAAATTGCATGTATTAATAATGTGTAATAAACAATGAACTACTAACTACTCTTTATTCTGTACACTAGTGTACCACTCTGTTAATTAATAATTAATGTTTTTTTCACCTACTAGCGTAGTTTACTAGTTAGCTGTGTACTCCACAGTGATCTGTACCAGTAAATTTTTAAAATCGTTTTAAAAAAAACAATATTTGAATGTGATTTTCAATTTTGTAAACGGTGAACTTACATTTTTAGGGTTCACAAGAAGAAATAAAAAAATGTGGTGTTATAAAAGATACATTTTTGATTGTGAACCTAACGATTCACCACCAAATATATAAAAATACTTATGACTTTTAAGACTTATACAATGTTTCAGCCACCTCCTCTAGCCACATGATATCCTCGTATCAGATGCTAGCAATCGCGCGTGAGAAGGGGAAAGTACGAGGGGGCGTCACTTGTGAAAGAATGAGGTGGAAAGAATAAAACCAGGGGTAGGCATACGGTGCGCGCTCATGTTGTTTCACACATTCGCCGAACAAGGTGAATATTCTCCGAAAAAATCTGTGAAAACGCCGTATTTACGTACATATATCTATCTCATCATAAACAGAGTTTCTCTTTGTTTTGTTCGCATGAACTGTTTCGTTCGCATAAACTATATTTTGATATTAGTTCACAAAGAAACGCAATCGAGCCCATAGTATGTACGGTAATTGGGTGTTTCCATTACTTTACTTCTTATTACTACAGCGGCATTCGCATATTCGGCCAAATGTGTGAACGCCGTAATGATCATTTAACCAAAGAAATTTTCTGCTTCAACAACTTCTACCGCCGTAATCTGTTCGAACCATAACGTTAAAAATGGTATTTAGTTTTGTTATCATTCAGGAGTGTATTTTTTAATGTTTTACTTCTGAGCCGCTGTCAAAAAGTTTGTCAACCCCTGAATTGAGCCCTCACATCTGCACCGCTCCCACTGCACCGCACTGAGAGGGACGACGAGCACGCGTAATGAAATCGAGGGAGCGTGTTTGATATTTCGTACGATTGTGACATACGACACTTTTATCGTTAACCCGGATATTGCTATTTCATACCCTACCAGTATTTGTTTTTTTTTTATATGTTGGGAATGGGAACTGTCTACGATAGGCCTTCTTTAGTGTGCCATTTTTTTTGTCCATTAATTGTACAATAATTATAGCGAAATTTCGTCCATTAGTAGCAACAAAATCCTAACGCCGTAGCATCGTTAATTGGATATAAGTATGTATAAATAATATGTTGACTGTTTGATATTGTTATTGTATTAATTTAATTATTCAATTCAATTCAATTCAATTCTTTATTGAGAAATCACACAGTATTACAGAAATAATATTTTTTAAAAATGTATGCAGATTTACAACAAATAAAACCGGTTACGGATTTCAATAAACTTACATAAATTACGTTTTTTTTTTAAAAAAACTACTTAATAAAACTAATATACCTTCAATTTTAGAACTACATAAGAGTCTTATATGCAGGGTGTGTGTGTATGTGTCTGTGTGAGTGTATTGAGCGTGTAAGTGTGGAGTGTGAGCGTGTATGTTATTAGTAATGGCGTATATAAAATATAATAATAATAATAATAATAATCAATAAAAATAGCTAAAAACGAATAGTCAGTTTATTGTATCGGTTAGGGTTTGATTTATGGAGTAATTGTAAGTGATTATGGAATTATTAAACATATCAATACCATTTAAATGGGTATTATAAAGCTCACAGCAGCGTGTGAGTACCTACTCCATTCCTTGATGCATTAGTTTTAAAACGAGGTAATCGAAACAGGTCAAATTGGCGTGTGGTCCTCATTGGGGTGTTAAAATTGATCGCTCCCATCAGGTCAGAGCAATCGAATATACTATTCATTATTTTATAGAGGTACAGAGCATCATTCAAGTTGCGCCGATAATGTAGCGAATTAATTTTAAATATTAAGGCCGCCTAATTAGTAGTATTACAATAACTTTTCGTCTTGAAATTTAAATATCGAACGAACTTATTTTGGATATTTTGCAGTCTGTTAATGTGGACCTAATATTAGGGAGACCATATTGGAGAAGCAAACTCAAGTTGAGATCGAACAAACGCATTGTATAATACCTTCAATATTAATGGATCGGTGAATTCAATTTCAATTTCAATTTCAATTTATTTCTGCTCCAGTAGGTAGGCTTTCCTACACTTGGATGCGTCTTTGCCTCTAAAAATTTTTAAATAATGTAATTAATTAAAGAATATTAACTATCATGATATAGTTGTGTAAATTAATTTTAGTAAATTATAATTGGTTTGAAAAC
Source organism: Micropterix aruncella (assembly GCA_944548615.1). Taxonomy (NCBI): domain Eukaryota; kingdom Metazoa; phylum Arthropoda; class Insecta; order Lepidoptera; family Micropterigidae; genus Micropterix; species Micropterix aruncella. The sequence goes on from OX155961.1 coordinate 18,382,055, forward strand.
CATTGATAAATAGAAAATAATCTAATAATCAAAATTGCTGATCAAAAAAAGAGCTCAATGTCTACAGAGTCATAATTATCAAGGTAATAATATGATGGTCATGAAAATAGATAAGGGTATATCAAAAATATCTAAATTTAAGTTAATTATCAAATCTAGCAATATAGCCGTCGTCGATAAAAATAAAAATAAAAATTACGCTCTTTGGCAAAGTTGATTATCATTAATTTTCCGTTATTTTACATTAGGATGCTCTTGGAATAAGAATTCAGCATTATCCAAATCTCTTAAGTCATATACAGGATTCTTGACTAGGCCATTAAATAAGACTTTTTTAAATGGGTTCTCTCCAAGACTTCTGATATGTGTTGGGACCTTGTTATAATAACACAAGCTTTGGTGAAGGAAACTGTTGCACACTTTACTAAGCCTGTGCCGATTTAGATGTAGATCAAATTTATTTCTTGTATTGTGTTGATGGAAATCGCTATTCGCCGGGACATCCGATATGTGCTTACATAATATTTTGTTGGATATAGCACGAATACATCGTCATGATTCCCGACTCGATGAAAAACGGCTTACACGAAATTTTTGGAGAAGCTCTGTAAAGACTGCGTAAAGCCCTTTTCTGAAGGATAAGAATCGTCTTCGAATTTGCTGCCATTCCCCAAAACACTAGACCATATGTCATGGTTTCGATGCGCGATTCCCCAAAACATTAGACCATCATAATGGTTTCGATGCGCGAATTATGAAGCCAAACATTTTACTAGATTTTTCGGCAATAGCTGCAATATGTGCCCGAAAGCTTAATATGTCATCTAAAATTACACCCAGGTCCATAACAGAAGTGCACGTCGCGATAGGAATGTCATCGATCTGATATGAGTAGTTAATCTTGTTTCTATTTCGCGTAAAGCTTACGTGGAAACATTTTGCTACATTAATTTTTATCCTGTTTTTGTTACAATATATTTTCAAAGAGTCTAGATCCATGTAGGTTACCTATTTAATTTTTCAATTTAATTTTTCTTTTATATTTTTATACTTTAATTAGATTTTGTTTTACTAGTGTTTTATACATCTTTATAAATATTTTGTATAATATAGTATCGATTGAATTGAATTCCGTTTAAATTACTGAATTATCTTTAATTTTAACTTACTTGATTTGATTTTTCTGTAAGTTCTTTTGTTTTGTAATTGCACAAATTAGTTTTAATGTTATTTTGGTTCTGATTATGTAGTAATTAAATCGTCAAAAATTTCAGAGAAAAACAATATGAAAAAGCGAAACGATTGGATAAGGGTTGCATTTATGCCAACACTAGTCCGAGTGCCTCCATATATACATTGGTGTCAGCGACCGCTTCGTACTTACTACAGAGGGTGAAATTTTCACCTCCTACTAAAGTATGATATCCTGGTATTTTGTATTTTTTTCCTTTGAAAAAAGGGGGCAATGGATGAGAGGATGGGCAAAGCACAAGATGTCCTTCGAATAAATAACACCCAAATGTTTGCGACCGATTTTCGATAATTATCACGCCATAATCTATGAGTTGTTGTTTATAATAGACATTTACGACTAAAATTTTGTATAATTAATACATATTAAATTAATACAAATGTTTACACTGTATAAGATATATGTTTACACTGTATAGATATATGTCCGCACAATAGCGCGTGGGGCGCTTGACACGCCAGCTAGGCCTCTGTTTAGAGATCTCTGCATCATGACGCTGCCGTCCATTTATATAATGGAAGTAGCGCTGTTCGTTCGCAGAAATCTAGCTGATTTTGAAGTGAATGGTGTGCATCATCACTATCCAACAAGATCCCGTAGCATGCTACGTTCGGTAAGTCATGCATTATCCAAGTCGGAGAGGCTAGCCTATATCGCCGGCCCAGCGGTTTACAACAAACTCAGCGAGCACATTAGGCAGGCGCAATCTCTTGACGTGTTTAAGAGACGCCTTAAGAGATACCTTACAGATGAGGCGTTTTACTCACTGGGAGAATATTACTCGAGTAAAGTCTAAAATGCGTTGGTGGCTAAAGTATTTAATGATCTCTTTTGCATTTTGTCTTGTATTTTCTTCTTTTTACATTATTCTTTTTTTTTTCTTCATTTAGTTTTGTTTATTTTATCTTTTCTTTACGATAAAAAAAAATATATGTTTGTTTGCTAATATGTATGAATATTCGCTAATCTGACTTGTATACCAGTATAACAATAAAATGAAAATGAATATGAATATGAATATCTATACTGTTTGACCCGTTTAATGGGGGTTGGTTGGATTAGGTGCCGCGAAATTTCGTTATTTTAGCCGATTATTTTACTTGCGAATAATGCAAATTTACATTTTAAAAATAAACACATTGATGTGTTTTGTAACTTATTGCTATATGTATTTATTCAGGAAATGATTTCAATCTAGCCCTTATGCCACGGCCCGGTGGCATAGTGGCTAGGTCGCCTGATCTTACATTGTAAGATTCCGGGTTCGTTTCCTGGCTGCGTAACCAGTTGCCGTTGGGATAAAATTAACGAAATTGCATTTCAATTCTGTCGATTGAATGCAATAACAAGACACACACACACATGTTACACTCACTCAAAAATATAAACACTTTATAGAAGGGTTGTTTGGAAGAGATTGTCGTATGACAATAAAACCGCCCATTATTTAATTTTAACAATAAAGATTACAAATTTCACAATAACAGAGAGAGTAACATTAACTGAAAGAATAACAATAACAGAAAGAAAGGTCACAATAACATTGATGTTGCTTATAAAATTAACAAGAAGCTAATGGCAAAACCTTAACCTCATGCATATTCAATTCTGTCACCCATCTGGGACTAACCCAGTCAAGGGTTGACAGGGCTCTAATATTACAAAAAACTAATTAAACATTGTAGTAAAATGCTCATAAAACTAAATTCCATTAAAATGGGGTCCTCAAAAACACAAAATCGCCATTCCGTTATAGAACCGGCATTAAAATTCAACATAATATTCCGTTTAATAGAGTGAGACAAAAGACTAGATTTAAAACTAAAAGAAAGAGAAACAGTAAGTTATAAGAAATGAAACAAAAGAGACAGAAAAGTAAAGACAGAAGAAAATACCAAAAAGTCATTAATATAAAATATACGGTAAGTAATATAAAATTAAATATCATGCAAAAATAAATACAATTCATTATCGAAACAATATACAACTGTAACAACATCTTTTAAGATTTTTTTAGTATTAAATTGTCCTATATTACTTACAAAAAAGCATTTACATATTTATCAAAATTTTATGTTGTTATAATGACTTGCTTACCCAATATAGTTATTACCATTCATAAAAAAATCTTTGTTTACTACAAACGGGAATTGAATTTTAATTGAATGAAAGAATGAATTTAAATTAAAATTTTTGCAAAGAAATTAATTGTTTAATTTACATTTGCGTAAAGCCGAATAAATTTTCTATACGGTTAAATAAAAAAATGTGTTGGAGGCATCGAAATAAATACTTTGACTTGACTTTAAAAACATGTAGGTAACGATTTTAGTGGTCCGCCATTTCGTAGCGCCCATGACAGTTTAAAAATATCCTGTGCCAATCTGATGATATATACAACGATAAATCTTTATTCAGTAGTAAATTTATATACCCATTATTAGTATAATTAACAGTAAGTACTAACGTTTTGTAATCAAAAATGTTTCTATACGAAATTTTCAGAAGAAACACATTCATGACTATGTAATCTTTGAGTACCGGGACAATTACTTGTATGCCTACATTTTTATATATTTCTGGTCCATTTAGGTCAATAATAATGCCTAATGCTGTATTAAGAGGCATTAAAATGGATGGCGAAGCTCCAATCGTAGAAAGTAGTGACAATGGAGCAAAGCGACTGAAAGGGCTTGGTTCTCCATCATTTTTTGTAGTTCTTGACAGCGCAATTTTCCCTAATTGTGATTTGCAATTACGGTAAAAAATGATAATAAAATATTCAAAAAGCTATTTTAGAACATTTTGACGAAAAAATAATCAATTGAGTTGTCATGAAATACATGGTCCTACAAATACAAAATTCGATCGATTATAATCAGATAGAATATCCGATAATTATCCTACAAATCAGATAATTATAAATTATCGGAGTGAAAATAAAACAGCTGTAATAATTGAATAGTCAATAAAATGGTAAAAATGTAAATTTAAATGAAGACAATCTAAATAAAAATTGTCAATTGTCAATTGTCAACCTATCTTAAAACTACAAATTCGTATATATCAAAGATTATAACAATACTGTAAAATCAGAAAAATTTACAATAACCTAATTAAAATTCGTTAACCTCATACAGTTCTGTCTCAATAAGGTAGCAATTTAATTAAGACTTAAAATGTGGTATTTACCCTTTTCGACATAAAATTTTTATATTTCCGGTAGTTTATTATAACATACGATTCCAACGTAGTTGGGGTTCATTTTAAATAATTCCAAAGATGGACTAGGTAATATTAGATTAGGCCTAACACTGGTAAAATTGGAGTGAATTTGCTTTTGTGTCTTAAAATTTTCTATACTTTTTAAAATAAACTTTTTACATTAAAAAATATATAGTGATGGCAGAGCAAGTATACTGAGAGTTCTGACATGATCACGGCATGATTCAGTAAGGTCTGTTTTTGGAGAGACAAAATATGTTGCCTTAAAACTGCCGTACAATGCTACCGGAAGGGAATTCAAAACTTAAGAGTATTTATATGTATGTCGGAAAATAAACAAATCATTGTTTTCTATCAGTCATCGTAGCCTTAAAAGTCCAAGTTATGCCTCATGCATCATTGATGTTATTTGCGCGTCGATAGTTATTTCTAACTGTCGAGTCTGCCCTCACAAAATGGAACAAGCTTTGAACTTAATAATAAACACTCATTGACGAATAGGAATATTTGTGATTTGTATAGTATACCCAGTTAAAGGTTACATTTTCAGTTCTATAAATATTCCTTTTGCTTAAATACATAATAAAATAGATATCCCTTGTGTATTTTCATTTAATGCTAAGGTTAACTTAGTTTCCAAGAATAATTTGTCACTGTTTGACCTTAGCGACAAGTTAATCCCATTGACGCTAGTGACATCTAGCGACCCCCTGCTGAATTGCTAAAGCTGCCGCGTCAGCACTGCCATCTGTCTGTAGGCGTGTTAATTATCTCCTCGTCACGGTAGAAGTCAAAGGGGCAGCCTAGCCGTGGCAAAAGCGTAGGTGGAATATAATAAAATTAGAATTACATTTTTAGTGAAAATCGTAAAAAAATATAAAAATAATTCTTCCAGCTAATTATAAATAGGATTAAAAATGAATTTACTGCGTGAATTTTGTAGCACTTGACGTTTCGGTGACGTTGCAGCCGCCGTTGTCTAGGATAGACAGTTTACCCTAGACAACGGCAGCTGCAACGTCGTCGAAACAACGGTGCTACAAAATTCACGCGGTAAATTCGTTTTTATTCTTATTTATAATGTCAAGCGAACGCGATAGTCTCCGATTTCATAAAAAGTCAAAATGTACTTTTACGTATTCTATTCATTATTCGAAGATCATGTTAGTAGAAAGATTCGATTGTGCTTTGTAGAGCTAAGATGCTCTACCGTGTCTGAAGATGAATAAACCAAGAGATTAGAATTATTCTAATGAACTCGCTGGTGTTGCTTATTCTCTACTACTGCAACTGTGCTTATACGTATCTATACATACGGAAAATCAATTGTATCAAACCAAAACTTTCCCTGCAAGTAGCCAAGGATTTTGAGCGTGATTACCCTTCGGGAAGGAGGTTGACCTGACTGAAAGGGATAGTCGGCGACGAGTCTGAGAATGCAAGAGAATACTGAGAATGCAACGCATTTTTTTATTTTATTTATTTTTTTATTTTTATTTTTATTTATTAATTTACAATAACTTCATATAATATGTCATATAAACACCATTTACATAATATGGTTGAGTTGGGAGAGATTGAGCACATCCTATGGTGAAAATGTTTATCCGCATTCCTAACTAGGTCAGAGACCCATTATCACGTTCGATTCAATCGTTTACGCAAACATATTGACCGATGAAAATGCAATGCCACCTGTGTAGCTGGGAGTTAATGGGCCCTTGCTAAGTTGGCCACGAAGACCCATTCTGTTCAGGGTTGGTCAAACTCACGGGTCAACACCTATCCGACGGCCTCCACGAATGAAGTGCGAGCCTGGGTAGGACTCTGGCCTTATGGTCAGTTTCCCCTAGGAATCAACCTTCTGGCGCTCCTGGACGGTCTGCGCACCTGCGGCGTAAGCCAATCGACTGTGCACTCTGACTAACATCTTGCGGTGTCAACTACAACGGGCGAGCCCGTCACCACAGGACGTTTTAACGATTAGTCGTTCTGTCGCCCTGCAGTGAACGTAGAAGACTTTGGACAGTACATTCTACGTCCAGCTACGTCACAACCCGTGAGAGTCCAACGCCTTACCGCGAGTGAGCCAGGAATAAACCCGGCGGGCTCGAGATACTCGCGCCCTTACTTCCAATTGTGACCAGATTTCTCCGGTCTCTCGATTGGTTCCGAGTTCGAGGTCGCTTGCGCGGTCCTCTCCCTTACGAAGCGGTGAAACGGAGTGCACCGAATCTGTCGCGGACCAAGGCGTCCTTTGCCCGACTCTGAACCGGGATCGGATGGCCAATGGTCATTTCAAGAGCAGTCGCCGTAAGATAGACAACTGCCCCCGCTCTATAGGAAACAATACAGTTCCCAGACTCCCCCGATTGTTAGTCGGAGAGCACAATCGATTGGCTTGCGCCGCTCGGTGCGCAGACCTTCCAGGAGCGCCAGAGGATTGTTCCCGGGGGAGACTGGTTGACCCAGTGTCCTACCCAGGCTCGCACCCCATGCGTGGAGGCCATCGGATGGGTGTTGACCCGTGAGTGTGACCGACCCTGAAACAGAATGGGTCTTCGTGGCCAACTCAGCAAGGGCCCATTAGCTCCCAAATGTTAGCTCTGACTAACAGTCGGGGGATTCTGGAAGCAGTACTGTTTCCTATAGAGCGGGGGTGGTTGCGGACCTTACGGCGACTGCCCTTGAAATGACCATCGGCCATCCGATCCTGGGTGAACAGCCGGGCAAAGGACGCTGTGGTCCGCTATAGATTCGGTAAACACCGTTTCACCGCTTCGTAAGGGAGAGGACAGCGCAAGCGACGTCGAACTCGTAACCAATCGAGAGACCGGAGTAATCTGGTCACAATTGGACGTAAGGGCGTGAGTGTCGGCCCGCCGGGTAACATTCCTGGCTATCTCACGGTTAAGGCGTTGGCCTCTTACGGGCTTGTGGCGTAGCTAGACGGTGGACTGTTTCATCCTCAAGTCTTCTACGCTCACTCCAGGGAGATAGAACGACTAATCGTTAAAACTTCCTGAGGTGACGGGCTCGCCCGACTGTAGTCGACAACCCAAGTTGCCACCTGTGTGGCATATTTCAAGTTTAGAAGTCCAATATTTCGAGATTGAAATATGACTAGTGCGCCCTCTGGAGGAACGATTTCAACAACAACCGTTTTGACTCTTGCAATTACCAAATGATGCCTGCTTGCTAAATTTCAGGTCAATCGGATAAAGCGTTTGGGCACTATCGTGGATACATACAGACACACACACAGACAAACAAACACACACAGCCACTCACACACACAACTCACAGACAGACTTCAGTCTGGAAATGGTCCTAATCGTCTGGGGGAGGGGGGGGGGGGGGTACAGAAAAGGCCAAAAAAGACTACCTTGCGCTACAGCAGACGTTACCAATACTCCAGTACTCCAAGTGAAACTTATTTCCACCACTATGATAATTTATGTATGTACTTTTAGTATTTAAATGTAAGATTTAGATTTATTTAGATTATTTAACAATTTACTTACTACTTTGGATGTTACTATGTACAGTTTTTAGTACGTATATATTCGATTTATTGACTATTTAAATTGTTAGGCTTCTGCTTTGATTATTAAACTTTTTAACTGACTATTTTAATTATTGTGTGTTTAGTAGGTAGCCATTAGAATTATTGACTATTTTATTAAATAGGCCTTTAATTTGTTTTGTAATACGATTCTACGACGAATAACTTTTAGTAGGTTCCAAAGTTTCTTAGATAACTATATAATTTTTTAAAATAATATATGTATGTTAAGTAAAGATTAAAGTAGTAATGAGACTTACTACTTAAAACACAAATATTTTGACACGGCCAAGAGCGGTTTTTAGCCGCCAATTGGACACGACGTAAATGGAATGTAATGATATGTATCATTTAATAATTTTGCCCCAGTTAACATTGGACGTAGTCTTAAATATTAAAACCGCTTTCGTCGCAAGTTTTCAAAATAACCTAATATTTACTTATGTAAATTACTGTTTTCAATTCGCGGAGGGCGAAATCGTCCAAATATTTCTGTCGAAATATCAGCAATGTTCAATATTTTCAGTGCGTGAAAATCGGCGAATCCCCCGCATTTGTTTTTCGTCACACTCTCCTGCTGCTAACTAATCTATGAATCAATAATACAGGACACAGTAATAACTGAGGTATTACACACACAGCTGTGCCATTTCAGCGTATATAAGCAGTCATAAATACGACAATTTTTATTAAAATAAAACCGGCCCAGCGCGTTTTCTTCGCGCACCGAGGGTTTCAACCTTTCGAAGGTGGTCCTTGCTATAAAACTTTTACAGACAAATTCACTGTAAATAGAGTTTCAGAAATATCATTTAAAGAATGGTTGTTGGAAATCTTATATATTTTTTTGATTTTCAAACTTATATTTTTATTGAAGTGTTTCTAGTCTTTATTGTGAAATTGCGGGTTAATTATCGTACGACAATTTCTTACAACAAACCCCTATGGAGTGTTATATGTATGTGTGCATGTAACATGTGTGTAAGTGTGTGTCTTGTTATTGCATTTGATCGACAGGATTCCAATGCAATTCCGCTAATTTTATCCCAACGGAAAATGGGGACCCAGCCGGGAATCGAAACCGGAACTTACAATGTGAGATCAGGCGACCTAACAACTATGCCACCGGGCATTTTTAGGGATTATTTTATATCAGTGCGACATGAGAACTCAGAAAAATATCCGAACTGGGCGGACACGCGAAGAAAGAGGTGGGGTCAATTTTGTAGGGTTTGACCAATAAAAATCCAGCGTTGATAAAGCGTCAGGCATTAATTCCACGTTCGCTCGCGACGGTGACTCGGCGCATACTAAACGTTCGATCGCAGCGCTAGCATAGAATAACAGTCTTTGCGCAGTGGTGGTATAAGGGGGTTAATGGTAAAGCATATTTAGCATAACTCTCAATTTAGCTGTCCATTATAATATCATATTTTTAAATTTACCAGTATTTGTCATAACGCATAAGATCGTCTTTAGATACAAAAACAAAGAAATTGCTCAAAAATACTGTACAATTCTTACCGTAAAGACAATGGCGACTAAATGACGCGGTGACTAAATGAGTTCTTCTAAATATTACTATCTGTCAAACGTATCTAGCAATGCCTAAATCGGTTTAGTAGTTGCTGAGATATTGGCCCTAGAAGATTAGCACTTTAAAAATCTTTTGTTTTAAAGTGCTAGTGTCAAAAGTTGCGCTATGCATAAATGATGTTGGCGAGCATGCAATTTACTTTTAAGATCTAATTATTTTAAATTCAAAATTAAAAAAATGAAAAAGCTTTTTTTTGCACTATACAAATAAAATAAAAAAGACGAGCTTACTGCCACATGGCTATATTCTGCAACTAACCTGATCACACAGTGCAGTGGTACATGCGCGAGCCTAGGTAATGAAGATTTATTAAACAAATGAATGATTCTTCATAAAATACAAACTACTATATTTAAAACTAAGAATACCCAAGGAGATGAAATAGGGAGTGGAAGGAGAGAAATGGAAACACCGGTTACTTCTTTTAAAAATCGGTTGTATTACCCCAATACTTTTACGACAAACAGACAACCCCCCCAATGCCTAACGCCCCCCCCCCCCAACCCCCTCAACGAACGATAGTGATTGTGTCGTGACTATGATAGAAATAATAGTAGTATAAAAAAGTTTTTTGTAGTATTTCCGTGGTATTAAAATGGTATATTTCCAAAAATGATTAAAACGGCGGTATTTTTTTTGCATCCCTTTTATATGACATATTCCAACCAAAATTTCACAACGAATGTCACAACCTCTTATACGAGATATTCCAACCAAAATTTCTCAACGAATTTCACAACCTTTTATACCAGATATTCCTAACAAAATTTCACAACAAATTTCACAACCTTTTATACGAGATATTCCAACCAAAATTTCACAATGAATTTCACAACCTTTTATACGACATATTCCAACCAAAATACCACAACCTTTTTTACGAGATATTCCAACCAAAATTTCACAACGAATTTCACAACCTTTTATACGAGATATTTCAACCAAAATTTCACAACAAATTTCACAACCTTTTATACGACATATTCCAACCAAAATTTCACAACCTTTTTTTACGAGATATTCCAACCAAAATTTTACAACGAATTTCACAATCTTTTATACGAGATATTAAAACCAAAATTTCACAACCTTTTATACGACATATTTGTAAGCAACCAAGCAATCAAGCAAACTTGATTGTAATATTGGAGTCCTGTCCACCCTAGAACGGGCTAGTCCCAGTTGGGTGACAGAAACAAATAAGCAAAAGGTTAAGGTTTTGCCATTCGGTTCCTGTTATTTTTATAAGCTAATCAATGTTTCATAGTAATTAATTCTTAAATAAATAAATAAATAAATAAATTCCAACCGAAATTTCACAACCTTATATACGAGATATTCCAACCAAAATTTCACAACCAATTTCACATCCTACATCCGTTTTATACTACATATTCCAACTAAAATTTCACAAACTTTTTTACGAGATATTTCAACGAAAATTTCACAACGAATTTCACAACCTTTTATACGAGATATCCCAACCTAAATTTCACAACCTTTTATACGACATATTCCAACCAAAATTTCACAATCTTTTATACGACATATTCCAACAAAAAATTCACAACCTTTTATACGACATATTCCAACCAAAATTTCACAACCTTTTATACAAGATATTCCAACCAAAATTTCAGTTCAACAAGGCATCTGTGTACCGAATTTCAAGTCTCTAACTGCAATATTTGTCTAGCGCGCCCTCTGGTGGACCGATTTCAACAAAGCCAGACAGTCTGGAAATATTCTGGTGAAATGGACATGATGATTATATATATTTTTTCCTTTTATAATATTTACATATCAGCTGAAATCAACGAATTGAGCACATTCAAGTAAAAACCCACTCGACTGGTTAATGTTTTGTTTGTGATCCACTTTCCCCGCCCTTAATTACAAGTAAAAAATATTTTTTTCTACTTTTGACACTTGGGCTAGGTGCGGGCAATTACCACGTCGATAGCTTCAAAACTGGCCGAGATAATCGACAGTGACTTACAAATGGACAGACAGACAGACAGATAATATCGGACAATGTGGTGAAGGTAATATAACCAAAAACATAGGTTCTTGTACCTTGAATATAGTAAAATTTTAATTTATAGGAAATTAAAAAATACATATAATCAAACAAAATATTTTACGGTTAATAGTAAACTACTCGGTTTGGTCTGTAACAAATTGTACGCTTCTTATTCTGTTTTATTTATTTACTTTGAATTCAAATTTGAATTTAAGTTGCCCTTTTTGAACACTATCGTCGCATGCTCGCAGCGCGTACCGCGCACAGTTTGAAACCCCAAACGAGCCGTATGCACAGTGTCGAAATGCTTCCATATGCATAATAAATTTAAGGTGAGACTGGCCTTAATAACAAGCAATGAGCGAATATAAAAAACAGATTTAAATGACAGTCACTTTGCTCGCTACTAATTTCCTCCACCTGAGGGACAACAATCCAGCAAACTTGTGTCAGAGCTGTCATATTTACAATTTAACTCCTATTTATATGATTATTTTAGCAGTTTGTAATGTTCCATACTGGGGTCAAGTAAAACTCAACAAATGTCATCTGACCACTGATTTTATGTAATTGATATCTTTAGCAATATATGACATTCGGATATTAACCCTTAGAAAACCAGCCATGAGAATAAAATTCACTACGGCATGTTTTCAACCCTTGACAGTTGGTTGTGAGGGGGTGTTAGTGTGCACATACTAATATGTAATGGTGTCTTATTCAATGAAGAAAACTTTTAAAAACATAAAAGTTTCAAGTTTGCATAAATACGAAGATCGGCTGCCTGCAAATCATCACAACAGAAAACCACCGATCGGTGGTATTGGCGTTCCAGAGGTTAATAGGATACGAAACACAGATGAGAATTTCATTGCTTTTGAATTACAATACGGGCCTTAAAGAAAGATAACGATCGAAGTGGCAATTTAGACCAGGGGTGCTGAATCATTGAACTATGAAATTGCCGCCATACAGATAAAAGACACCAATAAAGGAAAAAATGTGTACACGGAACAAAATTATCAATCCAGATGGTTTTTAACAGCTGGGGGCGTAGCATACCAGAAATTGGGACACCTGCGTTCAATCGTAAGAGGGGGATATAAAGTGTGGGGAGAATGAGAAACAAACATGAAGGGGCGTATGAAATGAGTATATCTAATTATAACTACTAGATGTGGTTGGAGAAAGAAATTACCCAGAAATGACAGAGTTCGGATCTGTGGGATTAAAAGGGGGCAATAATTAAAGCAAGATGCCAGCTGCAAGTCAAAATCGTCTGATGACTCATCTGATTCGAACAAACTCCATACAAGAAAATTCTAGAAGGCAATAAATTAATTGACAAAGTGACAGGTTTTTGTTGATACTCATAAAAATGCAATGTGACATAAAAACGAACCCCACCAAAGCTTCTAATTACTAGGAAATTGGAGGTGTGGCGTTAATTGATTGGCTAAAAGACGAAATTTAGTGAGTGGAAGGGTTAAGGAGTCATGGAGGGGGAAAGCCTATTTAAGGCGTTGCACAGGGGGATTCTGGGCATTTCGAAGAGGATTCCGGGCCAGCTCAAGAGGATCAAGACGGACAGGACTCCGGGACCAACTCAAGAGGATTCAAGACTCACTGGGCAATGAAGATGACTCATCCGCCGAGGGACCAAAGCCAGAAGAGTCATTTATCGACCGTTCGATAAGTGAAATAATTCGGAGTATTTTTTTACTGACGGAAACGCGGGCTACTCATCGACGGGTTAGCTGAAAAAGTATTTTTATAATTTTGCCAGTATTTAGAGTCAGTGAATAAAACAGTTTGTAGATTTCAAAATTTAAATAATACAATATAGGGAATTCTTTTCGGTTCGAACATCGGGAGAGATCAATTTTTCGATTAATAAACTAGAATGTGTTGAAAAAAAAATAAAATAAAAAATAAATAATAAAGTAAATTTCATAAAAATAAAACGAATCCTATTAGGATTTTTTTAAAAAAAATAATAAAACACTTCAAAATTAATGATTTTCTAGAAAACGACGTAATTCAGTTTCATCCAGTTTCAAAGAAAATTTATAAAAAAAATAAAGAAATCAATCAATAATCTTGATCTTCTAGAAGACGACGTAATTCATTAATATACATCCAGTTCCATAGAAAAAATTATAAAAAATAAAGGAATCAATCAATAATCTTGATCTTCTAGAACACGACGTAATTCATTAATATACATCCAGTTCTCAAAGACAGTCCATAAGAAAAAATGAAATAAATCAACCAATAGTCTTGAATCTCTAGAAATCGAAGTATTTCGATTAGATATAATCAGTTTTCAAAGGAAACCCATTGAAAAATGGAAAAATCACCTCAAAATTAATATAAATGTAAATTTAAAAAAAATATTTATTTGGATAGAAGTTTTAGGAGTTTGACCTGGAAGGTATTTGGGTTACTGACCAAGTCGATAAAAAATGTCGAGACTACCTTGGACGGTGATCGTCTACCCAAAGGGTTGAATTTGTGGATTCGTATTGAAAATTAAAAAAAATTTAAATAATAAGGAAATATTTAAAAATGCTCGACAAAATAGCAGATACCAGAAAGATAGGAATTTTAATTTAAAGTAGGTTTCCAAATGTTAATCTAATAGTAGTGTCAAATGATCGTCAGCTAATTCGAAATTAATTAAAATGGTAATGATTATATTAAAAATTGGACTAAAGAAAGCTAAAGCTAAAAAAAAAAATTTAAATGTAAATTAAAAAGAAATTATTTTGATAGAAGGTTTAGGACTTTGATCTGGAAGGTAGCTGTGTTGCTGACCAAGTCGATAAAAAATGTCGAGACTACCTTGGACGGTGATCGTCTACCCAAAGGGTTGAAATTATAGATTCGTATTGAAAATTTAAAAAAAAATTAAATAATAAGGAAATATTTAAAAATGCTCAACAAAATAGCAAATACCAGAAAGATAGGAATTTTAATTTAAAGTAGGTTTCCCAATGTTAATCTAATAGTAGTGTCAGATGATCGTCAGCTAATTCGAAATTAATTAAAATGGTAATGATTATATTAAAAATTGGACTAAAGAAATCTAAAGCTAAAAAAAAATAAAAACAGTGGAATACGTAGTGAAAAATATGTAAAAATATATTTAAAAAAAAAAATAATTGAAAAATTTAGAAAGGCTTGTATAAACAAACATATGTAAAATAATAGAGGGATTGATAAATCTTATACCTACACATGTAAGGATATATAATCTAACAGTTGATAGCGAATATAAACACATGATTTTAAACAAGAAATTAATTTATATGTATTTATAAAACATATTATGGTAAAATATTAGAACCCATTAAGAGGAATAGGAATAGTTTGTTAGGCGACTACAGTGGCGAACCAGATTGGTGAGTTGTTTAGAATTTTTTTAGCAGAAGACCATGTTCAATTGAAATAATACAGAGATGTTTTTTTGAGTAATAATGTCAACGAAACTCCAAGTGAATTAAAACAAGAGAATTTTGTAATTATTAGATTATAAAATATGTTTCTTTGAATACTGCTGACAATATAATATTATGATCTGAGAATTAAGAGTGGCAGATGTATATATGTGGATGAATTACAATTTGATTAATATTTTTAAAAATATTGAAATTAAAAGCATTTTTTTTATAATTAGGTTAAAATTGTTTTGTTATAAAAGGGATTGTTCATGACATGAGCTTAGTAATATATATTAGATGGTGATGGGTTTATATTTAGATATGTTAGAATGGTGGTGGAGTATTTTTTTGTAACTAGTTTTGGGTTGTTATGTTGTTAAATGGACTGTGCACAAGACAGGGCTTTACTACATATTAAATGGTGGTGGGTTTATATTTTAATATGTTAGAATGGTGGTGGAGTTATTTTTTGTAACTAGTTTTGGATTTGTTTTGTTATTAAATGGGCTGTGCATGAGTTGGCTTTGTTACATGTTGTATGATGGAAAGGTAGTATTTAAATATGTTGGAACGGTGGTGGAGTTGTATTTTATATCTTAATTGTATGTGTAGTGGCAAATCCAGCGGTCAGCGGTTAAACCGATCGAAAATCTGCCACCTTATTTTAGGGTAGCCATAGAACGACAAGGTGCAATTTTGGTGGCACCCAGGGGTGATGTGAACCGGCGTTTTACTGCCGATGGCACACCAGGTACTCGTAGAGGCGTGTCTCTCCTCGGCGAGTTGCGATACAAGGTGACCTTAAGCTCTTGTATCGTACGGTCTCCTTTTGCAGATTCCGCAGCGATCTCTTTTCCTATAAGATCGATCTAGTCTCCACTAGTTTGTAAATCTAGCCGCTCGCATAATTGAGGCATCAAGGTATAAGCTGTTATTGTCGCTTACCGTTGAAGAGCAGTACTGTCCTGCGAAGCGTAGATATCGTCGGGGTCGGGTTATAAACTCGGTCCTGTCGAAGTCTGGTCTCGCGAAGTTCTCTCTTGTGCACTCAGTTATCGAAAGTTTTCCGAACACTGACTATTATTTTTGTCTCTACCGCTTGAAGGTTGAATAAAAAACTGTTTTCTTGTCACTTTATAATTCCACTTTCAATGTGGCTCAAATAAATTATAAATTCAATTATTTCTATTTGTTACATTGTGAAAGAATGAAAATTTTAAAACAAAAAATGTTACTTCTTTTTTTTTCTTGTTATTTTTTCTTGCCTCTTGTTTCCATGGTTTCTCTCGTTTCCATGGTTTCTTTAATATACTATGTTAGTGATTCCCTTATTCAAAACTGTAGAATACATATATTCACGGCTTTGTTGTGTGGAATGTTTACGGTATTATGAATATTTTAATATTAATATTATTGGTAGTTAATTCTAAATACAACTATTTTGCCGAAACAGTATGTAATAATTGAATATATTTATGAGTATATTTATTTTTTTATGTATATATGTGTATATGAGTATATATGTATATATATATAAATATGTGTGTATGTATATATATGTGTATATATTTTATGTGAGAGTGTATTATGGCTGAGTGTGTGTGTGGCTATGTGAAGATGAAAGTGGAGATGTGTATTTTGTTGTGTATACATGGAATGTTTTATAGTATGAAGTATGAATTTTTGATGTGAAATTTTGGCTAGTTGGCTTTGTCATTGTTTTAATCTTGAGTATCATAATTTCGTATCAAATTCGCAAGTTTGTCTTGTCTTTTCTGGAGTGAGGGAATAGCAAGTGAGACTAAGTATTCTTCTATTGTTTCGCTCTGGGAATGACTGAGCAATATCAAAGATACGATTAATTGGGGGCTGTTTGTTTTTCTTCTCGATTCAAGCAAAGCGGATCGATTATGGGTTTGCATGAGTGGTTGTACTATTGGTTGTCCACCACTGGAAGAAAAGTGATCCGTTGCGCTACCCCTGACGTGTCGTTGCGGCCGGCAGAGTTTGTTTGCGCCTCAGCATTCGGCTTTTGTAGGTTGACAATTTGATAGGGCGGAGAGATCGGAAGCAATGACCAGTGGCGTGCCCAGGGTTCGTAAATAGGGCAAGCCCGACATACCTTTTTGTGTTTTTTTACGCTTTTTATAGTAAAAAAGTGGTACCTCTTTACTCTTTAATCTTCAGTTTGAAATTTACTGCTTGGGTCGTACATTCAATAAAGCACACTGAAGGCATGCTACTGCAAGACAGAATTTAACATATACTTATCAGCAGTCGCATACCTCTAGTGGCTTTAAAGGACTCTCTTGCGTCGTTGCGTCTCAAACGAGGTGCTGAGTTATTTTGTAGATTGTTTTCATAAATTTGATCAAATTCATATTGAAATTCAACACGTAACCAAGTCTGAAATTCCTTTATTTTGTTTTCCTTCATTAATTCCTATAACCCACATCGACTTGTGATTTTTGAAGAATGTTGTACAAGCTCTCAGCTTTTTCAAAAATTCGGCGGAAAACAAGGTGAAAAAATTTAAATGGAATGATCGCATCGAGTTTTCAAAATTCTCCGCTGCTAAAACCGTATCCCCGTCCCAGTCCTGCGGGTTGTTACATATGTCAGAAAACAAAATAATAAGAATACATTACTGACCACAAAGGACAATTTCCTCCATTTTTTATCAGGCACTAAAAACCACAAATCAATTGAAATTACACAATAAAAAAATAGCCCGACGTCACTCGCACTTAAATCCAAACTAATTATAATGAAGTCGCGCTTTCTGTTGACACGTTCGCATTCACAGTTCGCATTCAACGTCATGGCTAAGCAAGCCCGGCTTAGCTCCCGATACAAAAGTTGTATATAGACATATATTGTTTAGCGTAATTTGCCACAGGTGCGAATGAGAGGAACGCTGATTTTGAAAGCCGCATTGAAAGCCCAATATGTGCGAGCGAAACAGCAATCGCGCCCTGTCGATAATTATCGCACCTGTCGATAACAGTTTTTTTCTCGCGTGGAGCGAGCTGTGCGCGTTAGATGGCAGTAGTAGCGCTAGCAAAATAATTTATTTAATTGTTTTTTTTACGAATTGTGTTATTAATTTATTTAATCGTTAATTTGGAAGTATAGGCAAGCCAGGCTTTTCGGCTTATATGAAGAGACCGCCACTGGCAATGACAACGGTAAAACGAGGTATTGACGTTGCCAGAATAATATGAAAATAATATCTTATTTTGTTAAGTTTGGATTTGGTTAGTTAAGTTTTTTTTTATAAATACTAGTACGAATAAAACTATTAGGCAATCAATTAGATTTTTTTAAATATGTAGATACGTATGCAAAATTGTAGTATTTAGATATATTTTGAAATGAAAGGAATTATGCTTTCGTTATTTTGTAAATGGGATTGGTTTCGGTATTGGATGAGTGAATGAGTGACTGTTGAAAAGTATAAGATTCCATACATTCATTCTTCTGAGACCGAGACTGGTTTACGTCTGAATTTCATAAAAAAAATTAATATAAATAAATGGAGAAGGATTGTATTACAAAAGGACATAGGATGGGATTACTCTCTGAATATTCATGATTTTGGTCCTGTTTTCGGTGAATTGGATTGGCTGTATTAGGAAAATGTAGATTTCAACTCGTTCATTTTTTCGAGATTGGGACTGGGTCGCATTCGCTCTTCGAGAGAGAACAGGAAGACTTGGAATGGTTACTACACAAACGCGATTTTCAATAAAATATAAAACGGAAACATACTTTAAATTACATTAGTTTTCTAACAATAAATGATAACGTTTAAATAAAAAAGGGGTCTGATTGTAGGGGAATTATAAGAAAAATAGATTTGTATGTTTTTTTTGAATAATTGATAATATAGAATCAATTTTATCCATCAAATCCTAATATAGAATCAATTTTATTATAGACTTTATGAATCCCATATTCAAGTAAATTCAAATTAGATTTTTAGCTACATGCTAATTTGTTTTATTTTTTATTTGATGACGCACGGACTATCTTAGTCCTTTCACAACGAAATGAAAATATTCAACATAAATAAGGAAAAACTAGTACAGCGAATGAAATAAGTTGTATCTATTGAGTGGAAATGGTTGAGAAGGAGGTTGTTATACGATGGAGATTGGAAATGCTGCATTTGAGAAAACGGAATTGTCATCTTTAACACTATACCAACAACTACGAGGTTTACAAAGGTTTTAACGAAATTTAGCTGTATTCACCGTAGTGCACAGGTTGACCTGTGGTGGATTGAGTTGACGAGACCTCATCCTGCAACGATGTCCCTGTTTAGGATTTGTTCAGAGTCGATGAGCCCTCTGCAAATGCAACGTGGTTTAGAGTTGTACAGAGTAGACGAGACCTCTGCAACGCAACGTGGGAAAACAACGGTATAGTGTGAACTTGACTCTATCGTTTGATCAGAGTAGCGTCGAAAATCTTCACGTCGAATGACCAACAATCAACAGAAACTCAATCAACGTTATGGATTACGCTTTCTTCGGTAAACATCTTCGGAACGAGAAATCTTCGATACGTAAATGTATCATCTTCGGAACGAGCTCACCCTAAAAGGGTATCACAAATTATCTACTCATCATGTTCCAGAAATCCTAAAATATTTGCGTCATCACTCACACGGTTGTGGTAAGGAGCAGTTAGGGGTGGTATATGGTGACTGCACTCAATCCCCTCCCCCGGGAGAAATCCCAACTCCATCCTTAAAATCCATCTACATTATAAAATATATAAATGACCAAAAATTATTCATTTAACAATACAGTCAACCGGGCCGCACACCTGAGCAGCAAGCAGCAACCGTATAGCAAACGCTGTACAGTATTTGCCTCTCCACATTTAGCACTTAAAGCATTTGCGGCGTAAATACGCAGTTTGTGAGATGTCGTCTTCCGATGAAGATGACTTTTTCATGTGGCAATTATTACGAAGAAATAGGAACAAAAGACGGTACTGGATACATCCATATAATCGCGGTCACGAAAATTTTGGAAATTTCAAAATATTCAAAGAATTTATTAATGATAGAGAAAAGTTTCAGTCGTATTATAGGATGCTGCCAAGTACTTTCGAAAAATTGTTACATTCAGTTGGTCCAAGGATGATGAAAAAAAACACACATTATCGAGAATCAGTTTCTTCAGAAGAACGTTTATTGATTATAATAAGGTAAGAAAAACATTTATTGTTTATTTATTGTAGCCGTTCTTGTGGTTCTTCCTGAGGCTGTAGTACGTCCGAAAAAGTAGAAAAAAACACACGAGCATCATCAATTCCTGACGAATGGTCAGAGAGGGTGACCTGAATGTCTTGTTCAGGAGGACCAGAAAGCGCAGTGAGCTGACTCTTTGGGAGCTGGTGCATGACGAATGTGGAAGTGGAAGCCGTTGGAGAATGGCAATAGTTTGAAGGCCGTCTTTGTGATTGTTGACTTTGTTGAAAAAATTGGTTATGAGTAGATATTGAAGATTGATCAGAATAGCTGGAACCTTGACTTTGTGGGCGCTGGAGTTGCTGTCTAGATTTTATTGTATTTTCTATTAGATTTAGCACTCCTTTTTGAAATGATAGCTGCTCTAGTTGCGACATCGACTTCATATAAGGTACTATGCTCAAAAGGAAGTGCTCGCATGGGTCTTTTTGCTCATTAGTCATTTCGTACTTCTTTTTTTTCGAAGTAAAGTAATCTATCGCACATTGATCTGCAGAATTAATTTCCTTTTTATTTATATTCTTTTGGTATTTATACTTTTTGCTTGTATGATGATCTGTAGACGGGTGAGAAGGTAAAGATGATGAATTGTCTGATGGTGATTGAACATTTTCATCCTGTCGGTTATCAACTTTTGTTATTCTCCTGTTTTCTGCTTTTTCAGGCGGTGACGACATATATTGGTATTCATCTTGAGTATTAGAACTGGCAATAATTTCAACTTCTTCTTGACTTGAATCAATTTCAGTATGAGGAGTATTTAGATTTCCTTCCTGGGGACGGTTTTTTGTAAATGGGTTTAGAAATCTTAAATATTGTCCCAAGTAATATTCTTTCTTCGCGCCGGCTTTGGAACCACTTTTAGCTTTAGTATTCAAACTTCGTATATAGGATGAACGTATAATTTTCCATTTATTTTTACATTCCTTGGCTGAAATAAATAAATAAATATTAATTTATAATATAATCATCATAAGAAACTTATTCCACTGTAATTTCTTCCAGATACTTGGCTACGGGTTCATCATTCAGATCAATGTCATATGCATTTATGAGGGGCGAAACAACTGTTGGAAAAATAATAAATGATGATTGTGACATTATTTGGGAAATTTTACAACCACAATATATGCCAATACCAACTAAAGATGACTGGTTACACAAATCAAAGAGATTCCTAGAATTATGGAATTTACCTAATTGCATTGGGGCTATTGATGGCAAGCACATTCGTCTTAAAAAACCAATAAATTCGGGGAGTAGTTACTTTAACTATAAAGAATTCTTTTCTATTAATCTTATGGCTTGCGTTGATGCAGATGGATTATTCACAAGTATTGATGTTGGAGATTATGGCAGGAGTAATGACTCTGGAGTTTTTCGAAGATCAGCTTTGGGTCTGGCCCTTTCAAATAAAACCTTAAATATTCCCGATTCTATGGCATTGCCAGGTGAAGAAGAATTCGATAGATCATTCGATTTTTATTTTGTAGCAGATGAAGCATTTCCTCTTAGTACTAACATAATGAGACCTTTTAATTCTAGAGTTTTAAATAATGATCGTCGAATATTTAACTACCGTTTGTCTCGAGGACGAAACATTGTTGAATGTGCATTTGGTATGCTGGCATCAAAGTTTCGTATATTCCAAACTCCTATATCAACTTCAGTGGATAAAGCTGTCAAAATTGTGAAAACCGCGTGCCTATTACATAACTTCATTAAAATTAATGAAAAAAATAGAATGACTTCAACGACGGAAAATGTTACAGCTAATACAAATATTCAAAATCTTGACAATCAAAGAGGAAGACCGACTGACAATGCCATTGAAAATAGGGAATATTTATGTCAGTATTTTCAGAAACCTTATGGTTCAGTACCATGGCAGTATAATTTTATATAAGTAGGTACATACCTGGTTCATTAAATCGCTCACTAATTCTATTCCATATTACATCAGTAACTCTTCTATTACTGTAATCTTGCAGTTGGTGATCGTAAAGAGAAGGATTTTGTTCGACTTCTTTAATAAAAGCAATACAAAATTCTAAATCGTCTTTCATTCTCACAAATGCTGCCTGGACCGCGACGCAAAAAATGAACGTGTTTAATCTCGTAAATGTGCGGCGCGCATGCTGTCACGCAGCAAACTACGCCGAGTAGTAAATGCTTCTCATGTGTGCGTACTGTATAGGTGATTGTATGGGCACATTAAATGCTACCTAAAGCATTTGCTGTACGCTTGCTGCTTGCTGCTCAGGTGTGCGGCCCGGTTTAGTAATACTCTGAGATAAAAATATCTATTACATTTTAAATAAGAGAAAAGCTAGAACTGTAGGTATTGTGTTATAAAAAATAGTCAATTTCATGATGATTACATGTTTTTTTTTTGACGAGAGAAGCTATTCGTGTCCAAATTGTACTAGAAAACACATTATTGTGATGAATGTGACCGATTTTCTACTCCATGTTTATTATCAATATGAATATTGAGAGAATGTCTGTTTGACGGGCAAAGGGTTGAAATCTACATTCACTTGGTTTTATGCTCTATATTTATTGTCAATATGAATATTCAGTGAGTATCTGTTAAAAAGGGGTAAAGCGCTAGATTCAGCATCATTTGTTTGTGTGATTGGGAGTAGGTGTTTGCTTAGATGATGACTCCAGAATGCGTTGAATTGTGACTTCCGAAAGGTTAAGTTTGTAAGGATTGGAGTGAATGATAGAGATGTTATGAATGGTTGTGTGTATATATGTATATATGATGTGTATCTATATTATGTTTATATTTTTATCATATTATTGTATTGAAATATCTATGCGTATATAAGTATATATAGTATCAGCGGGGATTACAATGACAGTCTTTTTAAGACCGGGGTCGTGCTTCTTTCAATTTGTATGATGTACGATAGAAAATTCTACCAACCAAATCTTACATCGTACCAAAATTATTTACGAAATGTGTTGAAATAGTCACTTGTATTATAATTGCTCATAATTTATTTATTTTATTTTTCAGGAAACATACAGCGTTTCATTAATTATTACTAATTATTCTAATACAGTGTTTCGCTGGCCGATTAATTGTTTCCTACATTATTTTCTTATACGGTAAATCAAAAGTTGCATTACACTAAATTAAATTAAATTAAATTACAATAGAACTATTGCAAGGATAGGAAAGAAGAGGGATGGGATAATGTAGGATAGGATATAGGTGTTCAAATTATACTCTTTGTAACTCTCACTATGTAATCACTTCCTAGACGCCTAGTGACCTAAAGACATCCTCGCTGAATTTAGGTTGATTCAAGTAAAAAATGTCGATATCTTCGAATCGACTGTTGAATGTGGTCCTTAAAGCGGTGCATAACAGAGTTTTGGGCGTAAAAAGTCTTTTATAAGATCACGATTCGGGACCTCCTTTCCAACCTATATCGTTAGTGCGGTGTTGAACAGAAAACTCGGAATTGAATTTGTAATCGATTCGTCACGAAAGCTTTATTTATTTTCCTCGATTATAATATCGTGATAGGGGATTATCGTGTCTTTCCCCCTTGATTAAAAATAACATAGAAATAAAATGGTAGCCTCAGGCGAGATATCGGTTCGCGGGTCGGCTGGCAGTATTATCGCAGGTGTTAATTAAATCTGGGCAAACTTAATCGAAAGGCTTCGATAACACCCACTTACAGCATTTGATGACATCATCGTCAATATTAATAACTAGCTACCTTTACAATTTCCGCCTTTTATGCTGAATTTATGAGGATTCTCTTTGTTTACGACATTAGGAAGTAGTTTATTTGTTTTACGAATTGTGTATATACTTCCGCATTATAAAATGTATAGCTGTAGAGTAGGTAGGTATACAATAGAAGCGCGTTCAATAAATAAACAGGTATTTATGGGAAAATTCTAGTACGTTTTCATACGACAAAAAGATTTCTTTTACATCTTGGTGTATAGAGCGAAAAATAAAGACCAGTGGAGTCACACGCCAGAAACAAGAAAAACAAAAGAGGAGGGATTTAAGGGTTAATTTGCGAAAAAATATTTTTAACATTCTCCTCAGTCACTTAAATTAATTAATCCCCCAGTAATTAAAGTTAATTATTAAAAAAAATAGACTGTTTCCCAGAACCGTTTCTAGGCTTCCTGGGATTTAAAATCGCCTCAACCCGACGTTCGTATAGTTGGGTGCAATATAACCTAGTGAATGTTTAACCTTAAATAACAGCCCTCTTTGCGAATTCTATTGCAATAAGAGCTCAGAATGATCCCACGAGGATGTACATCGGCATGACACCAGGAATAAGACATATTACCTCCAACCGATCATATCACGTAAGTTCCAGGCGACTTGTCTCTACATAGGACTTAAACTTTTTAATAAATTACTTGATACATTAGAGGCGATTGAAAATATTGCCAATTTCGAGAGATCCATCCATGTGTATCAGCCTAAAATCAACATGTATGCGCATAACGACATCTTAAAATGATTTCAAACGAACATTGTACCATTGATTTTATAGTGTAATGTACAAAAGTATTTTTTTTTACTTTTTTTAAGCTAATTTTTATATTATATTCTTTTTTGTTTTTATAATAATTTTGGATTAATTTATGTGTAATATATTTTTGTTCAATTGCGTTACTATATTAAGATTAATATACTACTTAGTCAATCATACACAATTGTAATAAATGCAATGGAAATAAATACTCTTTATTCTTAATCTTATTCTTAATAATTTATATTATTTTCATAAGTCATAATACTAGGTAAATATCTAGAGGCACTTGTAGAACTTTATTTGGGAGCATTACTGTAATGGAAATTTAAGGGTATTAGAAATTTAGCAAAACAGAAATGTCTATTAATGGTAGATATACACTAAGATAAATATAATGTTATACACGGAAATACGCATGTTTTAACAATGAATACGTATATAACTCGGACTGTGGTCCATACGTATGAATTAACATGACGCGTAACGGTGTTGGCGTTACGGTAGTTACCGTGTCGTAATGTAAAACATAAGGTTATTTAATTACGTTGCGACCTAGGGATCTTGCATCTAACATGACAGCATGTAGAAGCATACGTAAGCTTATAGTCGAACACATAAATCATGTTAAATCGACAGTATGTATACTGTTATTTCTGTATTAAACGTAAGGAAGATGTAGATAAATATATAATCAAGTAATGGAGTTTCAACAAAATTTCTTGTAATTTAACAGAATTATGGTTAAAACATCGTTATTCTGTATAAAACCGTAATAACATATTATAATCTTAGAATCGATCCAATATTTTTCTCAGTGTAAACGCGCTGTTTCTGGTTTTTGCTTGGCTCTATTATCTGGGCCGTCCCACTGATTTTAGTGAAGTGATTTTTATGCCTATTTTATGTACTGCTTTGAATAAAGAGCGAGAGTTGTAGGTGACCGCATTACAACCGGGGTTGTAGGTGAAGCGAATTAATAGCCGCCGCCGCGCCGTCAAAGCGGCGGCCTTCTCGCCGTAGGTAGCTGTCCTCAAAACAAAAAAAATACCCTCAGTAGCAGGTATTTCAAGATTTCGTGTTGCCTTTGTTACCCTGCCTCTCATTGCATGCATGGCTGATCAGTTTCTCTTGGGGGATGACCTTCAGGCGCTACTGGGAGGCTTGCGAACTGTGCGGCGCCAGACAATCGATTGTGCTCTCCGGCGAATAACTAAAGTACGAGGAACTATACAATGTCCTAAGTGAAGGGGGTGGATTCCAATACCGATCCCGCGTGTACAGACGGGCAAAGAATTCATACCTAATTACCGCTGAGCCAACGACAGGTAGAGGCCGCGCAAGCGACTTGGTACCCTTAACCAGTCGGGAGGACGGAGAAATACGGCCATAACTGGTAGTCAAGGCGCGAGGGCGGCTCGCTGGTTTCTCTTCCCAGTGCCTCGCGTAAGGCGTTGGCCGCTGGCGTGCATGTTGGCAAAGCTAGACAGTGGACTGTTTTGTACTTAAGTTTCTACGTTCACTCCAGGCTGAAAAAACGATCTTTATCGTCACAGTATGCCAGACAGTAGCTTCTCTTAAAACAAAATTGAAATCGAAGCGATTGTCACGAGTCGTAAGGGCTCGGATATGGATGCCAGATGTCCGCTACTTGGCCCAAGCTGATATGCAAGCGTTCGAAATCCGTCGCCAGCCTTAACCTGAGCGTAACGCTAACCAAGGGCGTTCGTTGAGACGTACCCCTCTGCCCACATTCCTCGCACCCTCTTCCAGCATTGCCCTGTAGCTCGATAGTAAAGATACTGGTTGGTATACTGTGCTATCGTATACCTACCTACAGTGACGGGTTCGCCTGCTGTAGGGTTCGCCAACTCAACAATTTCCTATTGCCATAGATACGAGTTTATATTTCTGCTCTTCGAATATTGTTTTTTTGACTTGTTAAAGTTTTACTAGACTTTACGAAATTAATAAATAATTTGGAGCAATGCTTTATTATTAGTGTTTTGATTTTATTTTCCAGGCTTACCAACCGACCAGGAGGGAAAGTATTGTGAACGCGCTAAAAGAAAATGTCGAGATGAAAACGGAGATATCCATTTTGTATCCTCCTGTATTGTATTATTTAAGATTTTTTCTTTTGAAGAAAGTTGTCTAAATTCTGAAAAAAAATCTCTATTGGAGTATCTCTATTGGTTATTCATAATTCTTAATTCATAACTTTATTTATTCAAAAATATTTATTTCCAATCTATTATTTTATTTTTTTATTTTATTTTATTTAGGAGACAAACAGTTACAATAGGTACTTATACTAAATTTCTTATAAAGCATGTGACAATAACCAAAATCATGTTTCCGAAAGTTAAACAAGTCAACAAAAGTTTTATATATAAACTTATAAATTTTATAATTAAAGAATATTAATTGCAGAATCTGCCTAACTAGGCCATAGCCCGTACCAAGAAAGATTCTATGTATGGATATGATTTATTCATAATTATGCATATATAACAGTATTAAAATGAAACATACAAAATGTGTTAAAATTTTAAACAGATAAGTCTATTCAAATTAAACATTAATTATATTTAAAAGTATGATCATGGAAATAAAAAAATATATAAAATGTCTTAATATGAAATGTCGTATTAGGGTTTATAGAAACAAATAAATAAATAATACAAAAAATACAAAATGTATTATATTGTATGGCAATAATAATAACACAGACCTTTACTTTAAAATATGACTTATCACCTTTCCACCTCATTTCTACCAAGTTGAAGTAAAGGTTGTGTAATTTAAATTTTTTATTGGATTTACTTAATATTTCGGTATGTTTTTAAAAATTCTTTTAGATTGTTATACATTTTGAGCCATGTATTGCCAAAGTGTCTTTGGGGGAAGGATATTCGGGTTTTCTGTACAATGTGTTTAGAGGTTGTGGCGCTCCTCGTTGCAATTTTATGCTCAGTTTAACGTGAATATCTTTGCATTTTAGGTAGTTAAGAAAGAATGTTTTTGCGTATATCTGCCTGATTTGGTTTGTTTGTTTGTTTGTTTATACTCGTTATTATAAAAATGTCCCAATGGGCGGGTTTATTGTCATATGACAATCTCTTACAACCAACCTTACTATTACGTGTTATATGTATGTGTGCGTGTAACATGTTTGTAAGTGTGTGTCTTGTTATTGCATTCGATCGACAGAATTGAAAATGCAATTCCGTTAATGTGATCCTAACGGAAAATGGTGACCCAGCCGGGAATCGAACCCGGGACCTTACAATGTAAGATCAGGCGACCTAACCACTATGCCACTTATCTTTGAGTACCTTCGGGCTTTTTGCCAATAACCCGAAGAAACGCCTTCTGCGCTGTGATAAGCGGATTTAGAACAGTACGTGTAGACCCTCCCCAACCTAGAATACCGTATGAAATTAAACTATTTGCAAATTAAACTCTTGCCAGTTCAGTTATATTCCGTATTTGTATTTATCGTCTTTACATCTACAATTCTATAGCCTATTCATAGGTCATACTAAGGATTTCCAAAAATGACCATATTAAAAAAAAATAAAAAAAATAAATACATCATTTAAAAACGGAATTCTTTTTTCACTAGAATATTTTTTTATCTGTCATTTGTTTTTCATTGTGGCGTCATTAAAAAAAATAATTCGTGACGACATTACGGTGAATTTAAAGAATCCAATTTTCGCTGTGTGATTTTCTATTACTTAAACTGTAATTTGACGTCTTAGCAGAGCCTCGCTCGGCTTCAAACTACTTTTGGCGATGAAGCACCAAGCAAATCGACAATTTATAGCTGGTTTGCAGAATTCAAACGCGGTCGTGTCTGTAACGGACCTTAAGTCCATTACATGCGATCAACAAATGCATCGACTTCCAGTGAAATCCACTGACACAATTCAGCTATTATTTTGACTCGTGTAGCTATGAATCAGCAAGATGAAACAATACTTTTACTCGAAATATTTTCGGATTGCATCATTTCACGGCCTATTTAAACCGACGAAAAAGCAACCAAATTATCATTCCCGAGTGATCACCTTCCCCCAAGGTTGCGACGGCATATCCGGTACCCCTCTTACGAGGTCGCTCAACGGATCCGGCTCCTTGGTTTCCTTTCCTTATTCTCCCCGAGTCTCGAAACATCAGTCTGTAATCCCACAGACTCGAGCCGTGCCCAGTACAAGATAATAGGAGCACTAGGATATATACTCGCACGAGATAATAGGAGCACGAGGATATATACTCGCGTCCACGTAAACTGTTCGGAAAGCGTTATAGCTGGCAATATCAAATCTTTGATTAATAAATTCCTTCTACTTCGTTTAAGACCGCGTTTCATTACGGAGATTACTCATAAGTTGACACCACCACCTCAACACCGAACAACCTGGAGTCTTGTGAGGGGTGGTCCCTAACATGTCCATCGCTGTCAACATTGAAATAGGCAGACATATGACCTAACATGAGATTAGGCATTCCTTAGACATCGCTTTGAATTAGGTACAATAAATCCTATACAAACATTTGGTTGTGAGAAAGCAGTCTCCTAGTGGATCTCATAAAATTCGAATGAGACTCAACTTTTTTATTTTTTAATATAGTATAAAAAGCGCTTAGCACCATGCGCTATCTAGCGGTAGTTAAATATCGCTAATATAGTTTCTTAGCGATATATTACCTACCGATACATGACGCAACATGCTCAACCGCTTATTAAACTTTTATTTAACATTCAAACTCTTCAAATTTGTGAATTAATAAAAAAACAACAATCAATAAAAAAAAAATTTTTTTTGTTTCCTCCAAAAGTTGTTCAGTTGCACGTACCGATTCACCCCCTTGAAAGATACCGGTTAATAAAAACTCACCCCGTATATGACAATTGCTCACTCGGACATTTTTTGGCGGCCCCTAAGAAAGTGAGGGCCCTAGCCCTAAGCTATAGTTTGTGTAGCGTGTACATAAATCCTGCGGTGATTGTGAAAATTGCGAACATTAGTAACTGAAGAACTAATATATCATATATACCATGGTGTCATGTATGCAATAATAAACAATAGTACTACTTGAACAAATTCGGTTGTTCATTCGCATAATACGCGGAACAAACAAGACTTGCGTCCTTATAAATTGCGACTAAGTAAGGTTAGAAATAGTTTCCTGTATCAGGCCAACCTTTTTACACGACTGCCCGAGAAAAAAGGAGTGGAATGTTTTTAGAATTTATCTATGAATGTTTTCCGTTTCTTTATTCCACCATAACTTCTAAACGCTTGGACCGATTTAAAAGTGTGTGGTATTGTGGAATCGTTATGTCATCCTGAGTGTCGAAGGATATCTTAACTGTCCAAATATCAAGTAATTAGTTGTCTAAATGACCAAATTCTGATAAATTAACATAAATATATCGTGTTTAGTTTCGAATGCAAGGTCTAAATGAGTAAATTCCGGAAATATACGTGTATCTATACGAACAAATACAATAATCACAAATATTTCATAAAAAAAACCTTTATAAAAATAATTATAAATAAAATAGCTTACTTTTGGTAGCGGCAGTCGTGTTTTTTTAAAAATATATTTACATGTTTACAATAGGATTCCAATGAACGTCGGGGTCATGGATACGTTCAATTTAAGAAAACGCTCTAGGATATTCTTATTAAGAACTTTCATGAATATCTATATTTGTTTTGACTATTTACATTATTAAATTCAATCATTATGTTAATAGGAAATGTTCTATTTTGTAATTTTTTGATTGATCAATTATATTGAGCCATTTTTTGAAAAATAATTTATATTTGTAGTATTTCTAATTCAAATATTTTGTAACTGAATATCCGTTTTCATATTTTGAATAACTGTATTTTTTACTTATACCTAATTTAAAATTTATAATATAAATTCAATTAATAATTGTTTTGCAATTTAAAAAAATAGTTAATCTATACAAAAAATAATTTTATCACATAATGTGTACTATATAATCATGTAAAATCAAATTGACTACAACAAGAGTAGGTATTCCTACCAACAGGCTTATTTCATAATTATAAAAAAATATGAAAATATGTCCAAAATGAGCAAAAACACTCTTAACCGATCGAAAACCAGAATACGCTGCAACATTTTGATCGACTTTGTAAATAAAGACTAACATTATCGTTTTTTTAATAATTTCCTCTAGTATTTAATACTCTCTGACTATCTATAAATTTATTAAATCTGACTATTAATTTTAAATTTTCATTATTTTTTTTAATATACCTAATTTCTACGGCTGCTATTATAAAATGTACCTATATATCTAAATTTTAGTGTAATTTAGTAATTGTAAAACTTTTATTATTTAAAAGTGTTAATCGTATGATTGTTGTTAGAAAATCGCACGTTGCGAAAACTTGAAAGTCGTTAATCGCTAGACGATCATTTCAATTCGTTCAATACGAAACTATCTGCCACCTGTATTATGGTTAGCAATTTTACAGTGAAACTGTTAAAGTTCGTATGAATGCGATGCTATAGTCACCTCTATACGGCAAAAGAAGGGATTCGGACCTGTAGATCTTAGTCTGCGGTTTAGATAATTGGTTGAAATACAAAAAAAAAAGGTATCTTAAATTTTTCTTTGACTCAACCGTGGCACTCTGAAGGGACTGCCGAAGTAAACTCGCCTTAACACAGGGGTAACTCTAACTTTAGAAGCATACAGCGGCATTTTATTAATTGTAAATTAATTTTCTGTGGTGCCCATGCATTTAAATGTATATGTATGTTAATAAAATAAAAAGAAAAACAAAACTTGTTAGTTATGTATAATTATATAATATATATAGCTGACCCGTGCCCACTTCGATGGGCGGTAAACATTTTTACTTGTGATGAAATTATGAGTGTGGTTCGGTTAGTACTGAGTGCTATGATTTATTTCCTGACTACCAAAAGGAGGGGTATTATTTCGCTATGTTACCGGGTTTCAAATGAGTGAATGAAATGATTATGATTGAATAAATTATGTTTATTTTAAATATTCAAAACTTCTCTGTATACCACATTAAATATAATAATATTATTTGGTATCAAAATATATTATCTTTCAGGAGTTTCAACCCGAGATACGGTCGCGGTTCCATTCCTATGTCGTATTATCTCTTTAACCATTAATGCCTTTAAACCGGAAATTATATGCAGTAAAAGGGAAATTATATGCAGTAAAAGGGAAAAGTCTTTTGTTTTAAACACTTGAGACGATACATTTACTTATTTTGATAAGAATTCATAATTGTTGATAATATGACCAATAAACTTTTGTGACTTAAATATAAAAGTTAGACATATGCTGTCGCTGACTTTTATGTAGGCATTATCAAGCTCTAGAACTTCTCTCTAGAACTCAATCATATATTTCTCATCGTTGAGGCAGCGTTCGTAAGAAACGTTTTCATTCGACCGTTTTTCTCCGACTTACTTTGCAAATCCGACTACCACGAAAAAGTCTTTTAATTTTTCGGATTAATATATAGCCTATGATACTCACAAATAACGTGGCTTTCTATTGGTAAAAGAAATTTCAAAATCGGTTCAGTAGATCCAGAGATTACTTCCTACAACCTCACAAACTTACAAACTTTACCTCTTTAAATATTAGTATTATTAGTATAGATATGGGGGCCGGCCGAAACGGTTACGCGCGGATCTGTCAAACGACGCAAAATGCCTATAGGCACTGTTGGCGTCTGACGGGTTAAAAAAAATGAGAATAATTTCTGAAGCCAAAGACGATAATACGCAAAAGAAGCATAATTTGTGTTTTGGTTACTTTTGCAAATAGGGGCCAACAAGCGCGAAGCGATTGATTTGTTAAGTGTTTATTGTTATAAAATTACGTGTTATTTTCAGCCCCAGCTCTTAGGGCATTCGGTTTAAGGCCACTCTTTAAAATATATTAGAAAAACTTAAGATTGCACGAAATTTTACTTCTAAAAGGATATTAAAATTTCTTACTTTTCCTGAATAGATGTACCCCATCTCCAGTGCTAAAAGCTGTGCAATGTCTTCGCCGCCTCCAATGCGTACTGCCCAGTCGTTCGTAAAGTCGTCAGCGTTTTCCTGACCGGTATGGAAGTTGTCGATGAGGAACTCCTCCCTTATGCTATCACACAAAGTAACCGACGAGCACAACGACAAAACTAAAAATCTCCACATTTTGAATAGACGAACGTTTCAGAAATGTTGACAAAGTACGCGAGTATTCATGTTGAATCCCGGCGAGTGTTTGTCCGGAGACTGTAAGTACGACAGTTGATAGGGTGGGCTGTGGGTACAGGCGGTGGCGAAAATTCCCTATCAGCGTGTAAATTTAAAGTATACATATTCCGACATTAAGTAAATCAAAAAATTGCCATTACCAAATAAAAGAAACAAAAATCATTGTTTTTCTTTTGAATACAATGTTATTTTTTTCACTTTTTGGTCCCACCGCTAAAGATGCGAAAAAGGTACTAATATATAATCGTTTGGTCTGTCATCTATCTGTCTGACATTATCATCATCATCATGGTTTATTTAATCCATAAAGAGTGATATAAAAGACAAGGAATACGACATAATAGTTCGTCAATGCAGTGCGTTCGTAAATACGTGCAATAGTTACTCAATAATACTAAATATTACTCAATGGATAAACCCTGATAATACAAACAACACCATCTTCTGTAAAATAATGCGAGGTTTGTCTTATTTGTTCCGGATAATTATAATCGAGCTTGAGTACGTAATGTGTGGGCATTGCGAAATTTGTTAATGTCAGAATAAGATCGATTGTTTCATTCTTTATTTATTCTGTTCCATTTTTTTTCATTTTAAAATTTAAATGTAGAAGATTTTAAATGTAAAAGTTTAACTGATCTGTGGCACCGCAGACGAATTTTCGGTTATTTTTAATTATTGTTTGGGATATGGATTCTTTCCCATGGAATTGAAAATAGCAAAAGTAATACCTATCTATAAAAGGAAATGCTGTGACAACATGTATAATTGCCGCCATATATCATTTTGTCAGTATTTTGCAAGATTCTTGAAAAAAATATATTTACGGGGTTGACTAATTTCTTTTCAGAAAATAATATCCTCAGAGTTAAACAATTAGGTTTCCAAAATAATCTTTCAACACAACATTCCATTGCTTATTTCACAAAGAAAACACCTTTAAGTCATTATAATTGCACATAAAATACACTTTACATTTCCTGTGATCTCTCTAAGGCTTTTGATTGTGTAGAACATTCAATTCTACTAGAGAAACTAGAACACTACTGGATTAGGAATATGAAACTAGCGCTCATACACTCCTACTTACAAGATCGTACCCGAATTATGAAGGTCGGAACTAGCAAAAGCACCACACAAATCATTTCCAAAGGTGTCCCTCAAGGTTCTATACGCGGACCCTTTATTTTTCTGTTTTATAGAAACGGCATCCCTGATTCTAACGACATTGAGACAGCCGTGTCCCAACGCATATCAGAAGTCTTGGAGATAAGCATTTAAAAATAAAATGGCTTAGTCAAGAATCCAGTATATGACTTAAGAGATTTGGATAATGCTGAATTAATATTCCAAGAGTATCACAATAAAGGAAATAAAGGAATAATAATAAAGGAAAATTCTTGATATTTGATATTTAGCAAAGGTGTAATTTTTATTTTTATCCACGAAGGCTGGATTAGACCATTTATTTAAAATTTATCATTTTTAGTGTAGGTACGATTATTTATTTCCATGACTAGCACATTATTACTTTGATAAGCATGGCTATAGACATTGTACATAGATTATTTGATCAGAAATTACTTGATATACCATATATTATTTAATCAGTAATTTTTATTATTAGAATACTGATCAATGATGTTCAAACCGATTACAAATTACTAAATATAATTTAAATAGTCACAACTATCACGCTATTAAATTTGCCACAACTATCACGCTAACTAATAACATTTCTTACAATGTTACAGGCAATAACGCATCCAACGGTAGGAATACCTACCTATTAGAGTAAAACTAAGTTGAATTGATATGCTTGTAACTACTTGCATATTTCATACTTACTTAAAGATGTTGTTTATGTACTTTTAATTAATTAATTAAAGATGTTGTTTATGTAATTTTAACGTTTCTTCCCGTGCATGTTTGTGTTTATACTACATTACAATGGAATAGTCTTAACTATTATGTTCATTTCTTTATGAAATTAGATAAATAAATACGTACCTACTAACACTATATAAGTACCCATTCGAAAGTAAAAAATATAAAACTGCCACTATCCCGGAAGGTATAATAATATGTCATTCCTGCAACAATCTAGCTATAATGGTTGTCAACAAAAAAGTCAATAAATTCAAGATGAAATCGTGGCGTTGTCCGACCTGCGTTAAGACACCGATGGAAAAACTACGATCGCCATTGACATTCATACTAATGAATGTTGAAGCGACCTAAATATTCGCTCGTCTGTAAATAAACTTACCACATCCGCATTGCCACAGAATAATGCGTTTATAACTCGAGAGGATCTTCAAAAGATGTTTGGCGAATTTAAAACCAATATTACAGGAATTATGGAAGACTATAATTACGGAAACTATAGTTATCATCTGCATATCTAAATTTGTTGATGATTACGCTATAAACCTTAACCCTACTTTTTAATGTATTTAATATTAATAATAATATTAAAAACCTTGTATTAAATGTATAATGAATATTAAAATCCAGTAGAAAATGAAACATACATATATTTTTTTAAAAAGCAATAAATATATAATGACGCAGGGAAGGGGGGGAGGGGGGGGGGAGGGGAGGGGGCGAGGGAAATTTATCAGCGCTTGTTAATGTATTCTTTAAGCCTGCTGTCGTGGTTCCCACCCGAAACGGGCACCCGCTCGACAACTGAAATTTCCAGATAGACTCACAAGCTTTAAAGGAATATCTCCAACTACTATACGATTGATAAAACATCATTCTGTTCACTCATTTATTTTATGCCATTTACATAAACCTTCAGGCAGACCAATCTTATAACCTTTTGTTAAGATAGGCTTCCAGAAAGCTTCTACTAACTTTGCATTTAACTAATGCACAATCGCCTATAGATCTAATGTTATCCTAACTAAATTATTTACCACCTTAGTAACTTACCATAACCTAACTCAATTACTAATCATAACTATAACAACTATCTTAAATAACAATATTAGAAAGTGTTACCTCAGCTTTAGGCTCTCTAAAACGGCATTATACCGAATGGGTCGTTAGATTATAAAACCCGTTGACCTCGACTATTGCCTCCTATTAAATATTCAAGTGGAAAGCTTATTCAAAAAGTTACTTAAATAATTCTTATTAGACAAAGCTTTTTACTCGATCGATGAGTTTGTTAATTTTAAATAATTTTTCAAATTTTTTGGTCATTTTTTTGACAATTTTAAGTAGTATTTTTTAATTATTCTGACTTTTTCTGATTTTAATTTCTTGATTATTTTTATCAATTATTTTAATTTGTGGTTTTAGTAAATAAATCTTAAAAATGATTTGGATGCCCTAAAAGCAATAAAGAAGTAACTGCATGTACGTGGTGATAAATTTAAATATTGTAAAAACGAACTAATATGCTGTATTAATTACTGAACTAATATACTAAAAGCAATAAAGAAGTAACTGTATGTACGTGGTGATAAATTTAAATATTGTAAAAACGAACTAATATACTGTAATTTAAATGTACCTAAATATTAAGTTTCTACAATCTGTTAAGATTTTTTGGAAATAAAATTGAAATTGAAAAAAATTGTAAAAAAAATATAGCCTATATCAAAATAGCCTGAGATGTTCGTTCGCGCCCTTGACAAAAATGGTCCTAATTGATTTCATTGCCATCTGTTCTTTTTTATTTGAACTAATTTCATGTACCTATCTGTTTGCGGATTAGAATTCGGCTTATGTTTTGGAATATATTCCGGAGCATACAGCCGTTAACTGATTTTAGCGTCATATATACTTTCTCAAAAACGGCATTATACCGAATGGGTCGTTAGATTATAAAACCCGTCGACCTCGACTATTGCCTATTAATATATCCTATATCAAAATAGCCTGAGATATTGGTTCGCATCCTAGACAAGAATGTGGTCTTAATTGATTTCATTGCCATCTGTTCTTTTTTATTTGAACTAATTTCATGTATGTTTGAGAATTAGGATTTGGCTTATGTTTTGGAATATATTCTGGAGCATACAGTCGTTAACTGATTTTAACGCCATATATACTTTCTCAAGAGTACTATTACAAACAAATCGATGGCGCGCTTCCGCACACGCTCCCTAGAGGGTAGCGTTTTAATCGATTATTTTATTTATTTTACCCAATGATATCTCATTACTTTACATTTTATTCCCTAATTATTTTACCTTAAGTATTTACATCTTGTAAATTATTAAATAATTCAATTTTATATTAAGTACAACAGAGTTGGCTCAACAGATTTGAGTCGATCCACAACACCTGCGTTTGAAGCAATACAAACTCGGTGCTATTCTTAAATGTGTGTATAAAGCATTCCAGAGACAGGCTTCAAGTACAGCGAAGTAGTGCGAGTAGACCTCAGTACTGTGTCCAGGGATCGAGAGCAATATGTTGTCTTTAGACCTGAGAAGGCGCACGTGAGCTGGTAAAGCATTGAAACTACTTATGAGATACCAGGTTAGTGCTTCCTTTAAGATTACCCCAGAGGATTACATATTTAGACTACACACGATTCAGCACAGCTGTAGAACTCTCATCAAAATTATAGAAAGCATGTGTGGATGCCAATCTTCTTTTTATAAAGCTCTCGAATATTTAAATATTAATATTAGAATATTTATTTACGGAGGCAGTTAAAAAGCTTAAAACTAACATAACTAAATGATTTTTGTATCTGTGTTAGGTGCACTCTGGAAATAGCAATATTTAAATGGTGACAAGTGTCATGGGTGTGGTGATCACCATTTAGTTCACGTGTTGTTGTTCACGCACACATTGTTAGCTAATGTCAAAAACCTAAGGTCATTTCAAATTTCTTGTCATCAATGGTTAAGAAGAGCATAAGCCAAATTCTGATCACGTGTGCGATTATAGGGCACAGTTAAAGTGGTTGCCAGTACGCCAAAGAAGACATGTTGATATACTTGCTCTCCTATATCGTGTATACTCTCCCAATTAACACCATCCTATCTCCACGAGCTTTTTGAACCACTAAGTTCCCACGGTCTCGTACTTCGGTCAGCCTCTGACAGTTTATTATAAATTCCGAGTCATAATAGTGATTTCTATTCCTATTCTTTCTGTGTCCATGGTGCAAGACTCTGGAACGATCTCCCAGCAAATATACAAAACTCGCCTTCTTTACCATGGTTTAAGACTCACCTTAAGGATTACTACCTTTCTACGAAGTAACCAGTTCTCCCCTTTCTTTCCTCTTCTTCTCCCAATTTTCTCTCCTCGGGCATTATAAGTGTTAAATTCTTCCACTTCTCTGTATATTACGTATGTATTAATCTTTATTTTCACGATGCGCGCATGTACCACTGCGTTTAGGTTAGTTGTAAGATATTGCCATGTGGCAATAAGCTCG
The DNA here is from genome assembly GCA_944548615.1 of Micropterix aruncella. Taxonomy (NCBI): domain Eukaryota; kingdom Metazoa; phylum Arthropoda; class Insecta; order Lepidoptera; family Micropterigidae; genus Micropterix; species Micropterix aruncella. The sequence goes on from OX155961.1 coordinate 18,420,672, forward strand.
CCTTTTTGTATACTACTTTAGTGCAAATGAAGAGTTTATTATTATTATTATTAAGAGCAAAAATTACCTATATTGATGAAATTTTACATGACTCGTTTACATCGCCTGGCAGTGTCCAAACCACATGGACATCGGAATCCGCCCAGGGCCTAGGAAAATTCCATTTAATTGAAAATAGCCCAAGAAAATATTTTCATTTTACCCACGTCCAATCGCGTCCACTTTGAAACATGATATTCCGAGGGAAATGATATTTATTTGGCTTAAAAACAACCCAATCATTGATCAGTTCAGAGATGAGTAACTACCTATACGGCAGTAGTAAACATGTAAAGCTAAGACAGTGCATATTTAATGGGATCACCAGAAAGATGTCCGTGGGATCACCAAAGAGTTTCTGAAAACAGATGTGTAATTTTTTAATTGACGCTGAGGTTTTAGAGAAATTATATTTATGTATTTATAAAACCCGCTAGTGGAAAAACAAACCAAATTTTTATCAAAATTTAGAACAGTTTCGAACAGAAGGTAGCGAACGGTTTCATGCAGCTTGGGCCATAAGATCCAATTTGTTCTTGGATCGGCTTAACTCACGATTCAACTGCTATTCAGAAGCCCCCTCACGGATGGTGTATCGGTTTCTCCTGGTGGGATTGCCTCCTGGTGCTACTGGGCGGTTTCTGCCAATAGATTGTGCACTCTGACTAATTGCCGAAGGAGTCTGGAGACTATGGAAGTATACTGCCTTCTAAACAGCGGGGGTGAATGGTGACCGGTCGTCAACCACTTGAAATGACCATTACCTGATCCTGAATTGAGAGCCGGTTCAAAAAAGGCCTTTAATCCGCGATAGGTTGAAACCGAATAACCGCTGAACGTACGGCAGGTTAAGGTCACGCAAGTGACTTTGAACTCGTTGCCAGTCGGGAGGTCGGAGGTATCCTGATGGTTAATTCCAGACGGAGATATACTTTCAAAACTGGTGGTCAGGGAACGTGGCTGCCCGCTGGGTATCTTTCCCGGTGCCTCGCCGTAAGGCGTTGGCCTCTGACGGGCAGATGACGTTTTTCTAACAATTTACTGTCTAACTAGACAGTGAATTGTTTTTCGTTCCAAGTCTTCTGCGCTCACCTCACGGAAGACAGAACGATCTCATATTGTTTAAACTTCCTGGGGTGATTAGTTTGCCCGTTGTAGTTGACAGCTCTAGTAGTTTCAAACGGAAAAAAAATTTAGTTCTAGTGTACTGCTAATTATATTGATATGGTCAGGTTGTAAAACTCGAAAGTCAACTTGGTGTAAAAAATAGAAAAATCCTCATCTGCTCTGACAGCAGAGCAGCTTTGGACACTGGCTAAAGCCACCACAGAATCTTATGTGGTCCCCAGACCACATGAGCTTAACAAGTTGGGAAAAGCCAACAAAATCACCCTAGAATGTGAGGCGACCAGCTCGGGTTACCTACGGCAAAATGTATATAAATTTATATTTACACATACATACATTTACATTTACATAGAGCGGGGTTTACTATAGAGCTATACTATTACTATAGAGCGGCGTACATTTACATTTATATTTACATTTATATAAATTTATATACATTTTGCGGTAGGTAACCGCCTCACATTCTAGGGGTTAATATGGACACCGGGCCATCAAGGCATACCCGGCAACGAAGAGGCCGACATATTGGCAAAACTGGCCACACTGGAATGCCCGGTGGAGCCAGTTGTTGGGGTCCCCTTCGCTATAGGTAAGAAAATCATCAGGGACTGCTTGGCGCAGGACCATCGGGCATCCTGGAAACAGGCAAAAGTCATGATGGAACAACCACTTCAAAATAAAACCAATATCCTACTTGACCAGAGCTAGAAAAACCTTCGAACTACTATCGGTCTCCTCACCAGACACACGACTCTTAGAGCACATCTATTCAACCTTGGCTTGATCGAGAGCAAGGATTGCCGAATATGTGGCGAAGAACCTGAAGCTCAAGCTCTCTTATTCAAAACTTCAAAATTTTAAAAACCTTCCAGTGACTTTGCTTTTTTTGTGTCTACTGGAAGGTCATTCCATAGACATTTATTACCTACGAGGCGGGATGGATTTAAATGATGATACTGTGTTTGGGGGTGAAAAGTGGGATGTTATTGTCTGATCTGTATCGTTTTGGTGTATTGAAGGAGCTATAAATGAGGCAGGAGGCGGATAGAGATTTATAAATGAGGAAAAATATATTATATTATGCAGTTGATAGTAATGCGGGCTTAAACTGTTACGCGGCTTCAATATGCAACAATTCGTACTTTTTTAGATATATGTCTATAAATTTACAAATACATTTAGGATTTTACGTACATATATCTCCGTGAATGGAAGCTCAAAAAGATTCGCAGTGGATTTCGATACAATGGTCTTATCTACATATTCCTATATTATTAGAATTTATTGAAAGGGATAAGGCAACATGCGTTACCTCGAATAACAAGATGTATTTACATAGCTTTTCCTTTAACTTATGTCCATTGGGAACCTATGTTCATGAGGAACCTATGTCCATTAGAAATATGATAAAGGACTTGGGAAGCAGATAGCTGATCCATTCGCAATTTATTTTGAAGTGGAATGGTTTGATAAGCCAAACAATTTAAGCGCAATGTCCATTCTCTTCAACCCCATTCTGGCTGCCCTCTTCAAATCACTACGTTTAATATCTACTCCGGTCATGTCAATACCTCAGTTTCAAAAGGTTACAACGCCAAAATCGTAGTTTTAAAACAACAAAGAAACACAATTTTAACATCAGCTACAAATCCAACACTTGCAAATATAAGGAAATTTTAGGCACCATTAAAAAAAACGCAACTTAAATTTCATTTTAAAGGTTTTTTGACTTGTTGCTTTTAGAACTCGCATGTTCCTAATGGTTTAGATGTTGCTCAAATTTTATAAATAAAATATAGAATTAAATTTGTTCTTTGTAAATTGATATTCAAATTAAACAAAATATAAAAAAATAAATCAGAAAGCAAACTTCGATTAAAAATTAAATAAAACGCCTAGTTTTTTTTAAAAATACGTAAATGCTGCTGACTTTTTATTCTTTAGAATGCTGATGCTGTTCCATTATACTACGTACTTGTCCACCTACAATTTTGTCTAAACAAAATTCCTAGCTTGCCTTAACGCCGTGAAATTCACCCATCTATGAATTTGAAAGGATGACATGGAGATCTATTTCAGAGGGCCATAATTTGAATTGTCGCTGTTTGGAACTGAAAAAAAAACGGTTGTGTCTCCCCAAGACCTTCCCGGCAAGTAGCTAAGAGCTGATTTCATCTGAATATTAATTTCATAAATAAAATCGATGAGCGCCCTCGTTGGGACCCGTTGTGATTGCCTAAGGCGGTGAGGTTTGTTTCTCGGCTAAGGACAGGTTAATATTAATTTAAAGTGTATGGCGGATATTTAATATTATTAGTGTAGCTTGTATATGATATATTCCAAGAAAAATTTCACAATCTGATTTCGACCGAACAAGGCATCTGTTTACCAATTTAAAAACCTATAGGCCCAATATTTTAATATTTGGGAGAAAACGATCGATTGTTTGCTACAATTAGCTACTCTGTACGAAGTATATTTGATATAAATACTAGCTGACCCGGCGAACTTCGTATCGCCTAACAGTCAATGAATGTCGTGTTACAGATTAACTGAACTGAATACAAAATAAATATTAAGTGCACTACTTTATTAAGATAATAACACGAAAAGAAATATAAAAGTACAAAAATTAAGTATATCAATCGCTTGTCAGCAAGACATGATTGACTTAAACTATTTACATATTGGGCAGCATGGGATGCATTCGGTTTAATTCTCTTCATTGTGCTTGTGATATACGTACCTTGTGATATACGACATACGTTTAGTACCTTGTGATATACGACATTTTTTGTTTCTTTATCAGGCGCAAGAACAAATAAAGCGGTTGATTCGCCGACACGTGAACATGCCATGTACAACTGACCATGAGAAAAACACGGATTTACATTTTGTACGGGAAAATGTATTTTAATTTATTTTAATTTTTCATCAATTTTTGTTTTTAATAGTTATTCTGCTATTCGGGAAGGAGACAAATATTACACATCAAAATCCATGAAAATCGCTTCAGCCGTTTTGAAGTTATAAGTGTTCGAATAAACCCGCCTTTGCTTTATACATTTGCTTTATATATATATAATATACATGACTAACAAGATAAATTATTGGGTAAAAAAACGCCGCATCGTTTTTCCGCGCGGATTTTCCGCAAGATGGGCTGGCTTTCGGACGGTCAATCGTCTCAGGGATGCTGAAAATGGACATTTCAATTTTCATCTCAATTTTTTTTACCGCGTTAACAATATGTTCACTATATGTTGGTTGGTGGGCCAGGAAATCTTCAATTCACAATAGTTTAACTGTTATAAAACTTAAATTTAGAGAATAATTTCCTTATATGTTTTTGCAACTGATATTCATATCAACATATTGCTGTAATTTAAGTCAAAACCGCCAGTCAGGCTTGTAACCGCTATGAACAAATGTAGGTAATGATATAAACAGACCAATAGTTTCAAAAAACAGCTTGCCATTATTTAAAAAATCCCCGTTTTTCGCGAAGTAATATTTTCTACCACTGTACGACCTAGTCTGGTATGAGTAGCTCAGAGCAGGGTTGTCCAACTGGCCGCATTAAAAAAAATGCGGTTTCGAGGGCCGTCATATAAAAAACTTCGTATGCAACTTTATCAATGAGTTTTATTAGGTATAGTATACAAAGAAAAACGTGTTTTTAATTTATTAAAAAAATATTAAACTACAAAAAAAATGTGGTAAATTTAAGGACGTTTGTATTTCACTAACTAATGCATCATTATTAACTTTAATGTTTGTTGTTGATAAACGAAGCAACTGAGTAAGTGACATCAGAGAGGTAACATGCCACTTCATAAATTTCATGTTGGAAAAGCTGCTTTCGCAAAGATACGTGCTTCCCAGCATTGAGCCTAGTGTAAGCCTTAAGTTTCGCAAGTTGGGGTATCGTACTTCTGGCAGCAACCTAAAAAAGACCAATCCAGTTTCAGTTCTTCCTTGGTAAATAGGATCTGATTGCAAATTAAACAATTTCAGTTGAAGGTCAGCTCTGCTTATATTCTCAACTGAAATTATAAAGGAGTAAAAAGTAAAGTCTTTATAAAGTCGCTCAATCGATTTCTAGAATTCTTTTGCAATTGTTTCAATGTATTTTATCTGAGGTGAATTTGAAACTTCCTCAAATTCCTTCATTACTTCAAAATGCTCCGTGGGCTGCAAAAAGCGAGATCGCGATGCTTAGAGGATATATATCTTATATACGCACTCAAATTGGAAGAAATAGGTAAGAGTCTTATGTTTTAAGGATAAAAGCAAATATGGCTTGATGCTCTGCTACCCGCGATAGTATAAACAGCGCGGTAAAGTTTCTAGACTGTTCATAACATAGTCATGCACCATAAGACATATCTTCACTGGAAACATTAACATGTTTACCCGATATCAGAAAAAAAGAATGTATATGAGATGAAAACAACGGCTTGAATTTAATGATATTTTTACAGAAACACCTCCTTAAAAGTGCCATGCGAAAGAACCGAAACAGTACATTGCACACATACGAAAGAGTAAAAAAGCTCATTGCAAAATCAAAACAAAACGTAATTACAAATGTTGAAAATATAAAGATTATAAGCACTGTTATATAATGCTCTATAGTTTCAAAGTTTAAAAGTTTAATTAATAACCTGTGTATTTCGACATTTTATAATAGTTTCTATTACCATGATTATGCTATATCGATGTTTTTAAATACAATTATAGGTTTAATTTTAATTCACTTATCCGTTTTATATTTTATCACCATTTAATGATTACTTTGATAGGTAGGTACTATATGTGCGCGCTTATGAATAAATCATCGCTATATATAGTCTTCCTTAGTACGGGCTATGGCCTAGTAAGGCGGATTCTGTAATTAATATAATGTGAATATTTCTTTTTGAACGAATAAAATTGTCTGATTTGATTTGAATCTTCATTTTTAACAGTGATATGAAGAGAATTATCGATAAAACTAGGCAAATGGATTTACGTTTCTAGATTACGATATTTGTAAAAACACACTTGTGTTAATTTTTTAATCAGTAAGTCAATGACACCCTCTAAAAAAGTCAAAAGCCTTATTAGTGTTTCATTAAAATTTAGCAAAAAAAAATGTTAAAACACTTTTACAGTCTGAAAGTGTTTCGATTCATTTAAACGTTCTTCGATTTAAAGCGTTTACTGAGATTACGCACACTTACGTAATTGTAAGTGTATTTAGAAGTTTTACAAAATGAGACTGCAATCAAAGTGCTCTTTAGACCTTTATCTACTAATCCGTTCGTAAATTAAGATTAAGTAAGTCGATTATTGAGAAAGGTAACTACAAAACCTTTCTCAATAATCGAGAAAGCTACAGATTGGATTCTGGAGGTTGATTCGGTCTCTAAGCTGTATAAATTCCCTGAAAGTCTCGGATGCACAGCCCTCCGTCCAGATATAACTCTTTACTCTCTATCTCGGAAGGTGGCTCTTATTGTAGAATTAACTGTTCCATGGGAATCAAATATCCCAAAAGACCAGGAGTACAAATTAAATAAATACCATGATCTTGCAAATGCCGTAACCCGGAACGGCTTCCTGTTCACCTTCACGCGGTGGAAGTTGGCGCTCGTGGCCTGCCAGCTAAATCTCTATTTCACCTCTTTAAAGATCTTTGCCTTTCCAGAAAAATAATTAACTCTTTCTTAAAAAATATATCTAAAACTGCGATTTGCGCATCTCAAATTCTATGGCTTCGAAGGGGAGTGAATGGGTGGTAAGGTGAACGCTCACATGTGGCAAGACAGCTGTCCTAAACCTACCACAGCCGGTTCGTAAGTCCGGTATCCACTGCTCACCCCCCAGAAGTGTAAAAAAAAAAAGTATTATGATGGGCCCCACTCCGGTCGGTGAATTCCATGGCAGCTCCGTTTGTATTTATTTATTGTATTGTTGCCAATGTGAAAGACGTTCAGGAAATAATGTTTTTCTGGTTTACTTGTATACGTAACGTATTTAATATACATCTAATGACACTGAATGAAAACTTTCACTTGCAACAACTGACGTCATTGCAGTGGCGCTGTACACGTTGTAATTTAATTTACTGCAGGCGGATGTAAAACTTATCCCCTCGTTGCAGTATTTTAGTAATAATCGAATTATTTTCTAAATGCTGCGAAATACTCTTCGGTAGACTTTCGATACAGCATATAAACACAAGTAATACTGATCAGAGGGTGAGCTTAATTGCAGGCAATTGAGGTCAGTCGTAAAGTCTTTAAAAGTCTCCATTGTTTCAAATGAGTGCAGAATTTCTTACGTCTTCGTATTAAACGCCAAATTGCACAATCTTTTATTTTGCTAATAATTTGCACGTAATATTTAATTTTGCCAATAACTACGATGACGTGGCTTGCCTAAACGCGAATAAGGAACTACGCAATACACTGGAAAGGATTCAAAGAGCGTGTATTCGATTTATTTATTCCTTGAAGAAGTTTGGTCACATATCGGCCTTTCATAGGCAAATGGGATTTTGACACTGCTTTCTGTTTTCTTATTCTACCATAACCTCTAAACGCTTGAACCGATTTAGAAGTGTGTCGTATTGTTAGAATTGTTTTGTCCTTCGGAGTGTCATAGAGATGTGCCGCGATCCCTTGCTCTCATATAGGAGAAAAAAGCGTCTTTTATATAAATCGCCGTATTACGCGGCGCGTGTTGACACTAATCATTTTACAGTTTTTTTTCGTTCTTTCATCTCGCGGCCGTCAGGAATAGATCCAGTAGGCCTAGTAGCGAAAAGAAATATTTGGAATATTAATTTAAGAAAAGACAATATACAAAGTGTTTAATTATTACACTCCCACAAAATATTACGGATTTTTAAATAGCCGTTCTTGGTTATTACGAGATTATTCCAATCCAATCACGGAATCAATCACACGGAAAAAATCCGGTATGAATTATAATAATGATGAAAGCCTTTTTATTTCACCATAACTTCCAAACGCTTGAAGTGATTTAGAAGTGTGTGATATTGTTAGAATCGTTATGTCATCCCAAGTGTCATGGGGTACCTAAACTGTCAAAAAATACTTGTCTATATGTGCAAATATCAATAAATTAACATAAATATATCGCGTTTAGTGTCAAATGAAATGTTTACTGTCCTCTCCCTTACGTAGCGGTGAATTGGTGTCAACCGAATCTATCGCGGACCACGGCATCCTTTACCCGGCTGTTCACCCGGAATCGGGTAGCCAATGGTCGGTTCGAAAGCAGTCGCCGTAAGGTCAATAACTACCCCCGCTCTATAGGATACAGTAATGTTTCCAGACTCCTCCGACTGTTAGTCAGAACGAACAATCCGGGCACGCACTTCATGCGTGGAGGCCGCCGGATGGGTGTTGACCCGTGAGTGTAACCGACCCTGAACAAATGGGTCTTCTCAACAGGGCCCATAAGCTCCCAAAGCTCCGCCCATTAGCTCCTATCTATATGTACTAATTTATTATGACCAATGCTTTACAAAAAATACACATGTTATGGATTATCAAATCTGGTAGTGAGGGCGTGAGGTCGGCCCGCTGAGTTCACTTTCCAGTGCCTCGCGGTAAGGCGCTAGGCTCTTACAGGATTGTTGGCGTAGTTTGACGGTGTACTGTGTTGTCCCTAAAACTTCGTTTACTCTACAGGTTGAAAATGATCTAATAACGTTATAACTTCCTGGAGTGGAGGGTTGGCTGAGTAGTTGACAACTCTAAAGTGTATGTCTTCATTTCAGAAGTAAATCAAATATACAAAAAATATCTTAGCATTTTCTATTATGCCTTTCAGCGAAATTGGGCTAGTAAATCAGCAGGTTGACTCCGAATAACTGTATTATCAAGTGGCTTATGTCGATAAGCCAAATAGAAGCCATTGCGAAGAAATGGTGACTCACATCCTGACTTATGCCATATTTGACTATATCTGTTACTAGATACTTGACCACAAATACAATTAGTTGATGATGATTAAAATAAATTAATAATATTATACTAAATAATTAGATTTTCAATTTTATATGTGCATAATAGGAACCATTTCAAACTACTTAATTTATTTGTCAATTTATTTGTTTATTTATTTGTAGATTTATTTATTTACCTATTTATACATTTAAATATTTTTGGTGTATATATTTGATATTAGTTATTTATTTATATATTTAACCTATTTTTTTAAGATCGAATGAACGATCGGAATGAATAAATTAAAAAAAATAAAAATAAAAGTAAAGTCACTATGTCTTGAATACTATTACCCCATAACATATATACAATCTAGTGGGGTGATAAAATCAACACAAATGACATCTATCTGCTTCGCAAAAGAAAAAAAAGTTGTAAAAAATATCATTTTTTATACTTTTGTTTTTGTTGCCAAAAACTATTTTTTGTATTGGGTAGCGTAATAAAATAAAATAAAATAAAATAAATTCGGTTTTTAGTCTAGCCAGCCAGACTGATACGCATTATTTGGTGATGAAGGCATTCTTCGAAAGATTACTGTTTTTTTTTCAGAATTGAAATTAATGCAGTTTTCCTCAAATGAAGTTTTTATCTCCTTAAATCCTCCCCAGAACGAAATCGAGGTGCCTGTTTAGTAAGCATTATTTAAAGGTAGAATACTAATGGATCACTTTGGTTACTACCAGCCACAAAACTAACAAACGCAAAAAATAAAACAAACGTATTCAGTATAATATAAAAGTAATCAGTATAATGCGGTGTGTCAAGAGAAATACTGGAAAATGCGACACAAGCAAGCTAATTGACTTTTTCTCTCTCCATCTCTCTCTGTCTCTCTCTCGTACGCTTAAATTGCATTACTAAGTTCTCCCCTTAGTAGTAGATTGTACCGTATTATTCAGACGGTCGAATTAAAGAACGGGTAGGTGGTATTAGATAAGCCACCGCAGTGATTTCCGTGATCCGTCTTATGATTCAGATTCATTTTTGGTATTCTGGTATACAAGCCAAACATACATTTAAGCAAACAAACTTTTTTTCATAATATTATTAAAAATATTAAAATACACAAGGAAATAAAAAAATACGTGTGGCACTCGGGGACTGCCGCGGTAAAGCTATTGCATAGCATTTTTAACAACTTATGCAATTAAAAATATTTATTTATTTTATTTTTTCTGATATCAGATAACTGCGCTCTATCGGAATAACTTAAACGTCTTCCGATAGAGCACCGCGCACGAATTTTTTATTCGATAAAGCAAAAAAACGGATTATTCGAAAAAAATCGTAGATAAAAAGATAGATAATTAAATTATCTTTAAAATGGTGCAGGTTTCATAATAATACGCCAGATAGCATTTGCGTAGTAGTCGTTTTTGTGTTCGGTTAGACCTAATTCCACAAATTTATTACACTATGTAATATAAACAAAATCTAAAATATTCAAAGCTAAAAATATTACGAAAATGTTCTTGTTTAACATATATTTTTTTCGAATCGTAAGCAGTACTCGTTTAGACGTAATTATCAGTTTAAAATCATTAATTATCGTTAAGAAATTTCTTCATTCGGTCGCCGCGCTGGCCTAGGCCCGCGATAAAAGCTATGCAATAGCTTAAAATAAAAATAAACAGAAAACCAAAGAAAACACAAAGAATAATGTAAAGAAGAAATACAAGGTAATTGCAAAGAGATAATTTACAGAATTACAAGGACAAACAAGTAACAGTTTAGACACCAATTTTAGTCTTCACTAGAGTAATATTGCTACAGAGAGTAAAACGCCTTATCTGTTAAGTACTTCTTAAGGCGGCTCTTAAATACTTCAAGAGATTGCGCTTGTCTAATATGCTCGTTGAGTTTGTTGTAGACCCCAGGGCCCGCGATATAGGCTAGCCTCTTCGACTTGGATAATGCAAGACGTTGCATGCTTCAGGATCTTGTTGGATAGGGGTATGCACGTTATTCACTTTAAAATCAGCTGGATTTCTGCGAACGAACAGCGCTACTTCCATTATATAAATGGACGGTAGCGTCATGATACAGAGATCTCTAAACAAAGGCCTAGCGGGCGTATCAAGCGCCACACGCGCTATTGTGCGAACTGCACGCTTCTGCATAACGAAGGCCCTCTGCTTGTCACCTGCACGCCTTTATAACTCCACGCCGTACGTTAGCGGTGAACAAACATATGCAAAGTAACACATGCGCAGCGCGAATAAATCAAGAAGTGAAGCGATGCGATAGAGTGCATAGCACACTCTTCCCAATTTATCACATAAAGCATCGATATGTATGTGCAGCTCAATGAGATGCAAGGTAAAGCGATACATAAATAAGTAGTGAAATGACAAAAAACCAAATTGTGGCCGAACCCATCTATACTATCTCTACAGAGAATATAACGTGCTTAACGTACCACAACTATACGTGAAAGCGGCGCTCTGTGAGCATCAAACTAATTTAGAGTCTGCAATAAAAACTCAGCAAACAATCTGCACGCGGCAATCTCGAACTATACATTTCGATGTCCCTCGAATTCAGACCACTTTTGGGCAGAGACATTTTGTGTGCATAGCCCCCAGGAGCTTTAATATGCTAGACGAAGATTTAAAAATGTATGTGCCCAAGTCTTCTTCTTCTTTTAAAGCCAAGATTGATTCCTGGCTAAAACATGACCCCCGGCAAAATATTCACAAATTAATATACCGAGACAGTTCCCATCATTAAATCCTATCCTTGACAAATATTGTTATTATTATTATTATTATTCATTAATTTTGGTGACTATTGTTTGATATATTTGTCAATTTATTTTATTTTATTAACACGATTATTTATTTTCTGTGTTTTATTTTAAATATTTTTTATTGTGATCATTATTTAGTGATTATTAGTTTGTAATGGTGACAGTAATATTCTTATAAATAAACTGTTACGCTTGTCACGGGGAACCCTTATTTATCCTACAGAAAAGAGCATTACGAATTATCGCCAACGCTAAATATAGAGAAACATGTAGACCTATTTTTAAAATCAAATGAAAATCATGACTCTCACATCACTTTACTTATATAGGCTATTATTAGATTTTCACATCGAAAAGGAAAGTCACGTAAAATTTAAAGATATACATAACAAAAACACCAAATACAACAATAATTTAATTCTACCTTGCGTGGTTTTAAACGCTGCTAGGCAAAGTACCCAATTCTCGGGGCCTTATTATTTTAACCGCCTACCATGTAACATGAAAGACAATAGCAACCTCAGAACGTTCCAAAAACTTTTAAAGGATTTTTTTACAACGAATACGTTTTACTCTTTTGAGAAATTTATAAATTTTACAAAATGACTTTTTTTACAGCCCCTTTATGTAATGCGTATACTGATTATTTCATTTATTGATTGTTTTAGCTTGAATTAATTATTTTATTGATTATTTTAGTTATATGGTATCTTATATTTAAATATAACTACAATGTATTTAGATTCTTCTTGGACAAAATATTATAAAAATTAGTTTGATTGATTATCTGATAATTGATGATTATTGCTTTTGTTTGATCATTTCTGATCAAATTGTTGATTATTTTAATTGTTGATGGTTTTAGTTTTACTGCTTATTGATTGCGCCTTATATAGCTCCTACTTTATGAAGTTTCTTCTAAAACGAAATGTTGTATGCTCTTTGGGCAGTTTGTTATTTAAACATTGTATGTTTTTTAAATAATTCACACAATAAAGAACTTGAACTTATATATAAATATTTCTTTTCCTTTTTTTTTTTTTTTCAAATCGCCGAATATATGTGAACTAAAAATTAGAGAACTCGCTGCCCTGGAACAAGTCCTGGCACTTAGTTGGCAGCAGTAGTACATACCTGCTAATGCTCATATCGGCCATGTTCAATTTTAATTTTAATTTTAATAATATTTTTTTTTATTGATATGGATATTAATGAGACTTATGAATTGTAAATGAACTGTTAAATTAATTAAATAAATAAATAAATAAATAAATAAATACTAATATTATAAAGAAGAAATATATGTAAGTTTTTAAGTTTGTAAGTGTGTATGTAAGGGGTAATCTCCGAAACTACTCATCCAATTTCTATGCATTTTTGCCATTAATCCTTTAATCGTCGATAGAACGAGGACTTGTCACTATAATATAATTTCACACGAACTGCGTCATATATTTGAAGCGTTCCTCCCCCATAGCATTTTTAATTACACCAAATATATACCATGTTTCTGCAAAGTGTGCCTTAAATTTAAGTTATGATTCCGTAGTGCCATGCGGGGTTGGGTGGCTCTAGGTCATTTCAAGAGTGGCATGACAATAGGTCAACATCATTCCCCGATGCATAGCAGACAGTATATTTGCATAGTCTATAGACTCCTTCAGCAATTAGTCAGAGTGCACAAACGATTAGCGTCTCCGAACGGTGCGCAAACCGGCCAGTAGCGCCGGGGTGCAATCCCATCACGAGAAACCGGTCCACCAGCCGTTATACCTGAGACGCGAGAGTCTTGACTTTTTAATAGGAGCTAAATATGTAGTTAATTGAGCCGATTCGAGAACAAAATGGATCTTATGGCCCAAGCTGCACGAAACCATTCGCTACCACATTCTGAAACTGATTCTATAGCCAGTATCGGCTCTTGAAGTGAATACTCTTCAACGTTCAACAGCATAGACACGCAATTTCTTATACGTATTTAATTATGATGGCCCTTTCTAAATTTCACCATGACGTGGCTGCTGCACCCAGGGTTGGCTTCTAACGAGGGGACTCCTCAACGGTCAACAGCACAAATACTAAATTCTGTAGAGCATTCAATTATGACAGCCCGTTCTAAGTTCTACTATGACATGGCTACTGCACCCAGGGTTGGCTCGACAGAGCGACAGAACATTTTAATAAAAGCTTGTTCTTTAAAATGTGTATAAACTATTATTGCAAAACTTTCGTTTTGAGTTCCTTTTGTAAAACTTGATGCAGATATTTAAACGATTTATATTGTGTAGGAATCTCGAGCTAATCAATTTATGTAGCTCTCTTTCCTCTATATATTTAATGCAATATTATATCTAATAATAAACCTGACTGACAACCTACGCAATCTCGAGAGCTTTTTTGATATGAAGTGTTAGCTAGGCTTATCGTCGGCTGGTACTAAATTTGGCAGGATAGATAAAACATTTAATATAGTTTTCGTTTATCGTTCCCTCACCAGAATATTGATGTGGTCGTAAAATATTCCACTATTATTACGGAGAGAAATATTTACGTACAACGCCATCTATGGTGGGGTGCCGAAATTATCCTGGAACTAAAAAACTGGAATTTCAGCGTGGCAAAGCTTACAGCCAAAGCTCTCAAATAGTTCGACCGGTTTTCTATAGAGAGCATATGTATTTTTAATTATTTAGTTATGGTAATTTATATGGCTATTTTAAAAATCGTATGAAAATAAAGAAGCTAATCATTTATTGTAAAACGTTGAAAACAAGTAAACGGCCTTACATTCATTGTTACATTGAGAAATGTTACCTGTATGCTTTCTTAAGAAATAAATAAACAAATAAAAAGGGAGTGTAATGTGTTCAGGGTTCATCTATGTATGTTTTTCGTTTTTAACCGACTTCAAAAATAGGAGGAGGTTATCAATTCGGTTGTAACTTTTTTTTAGATGTCTGTTACCTGCTTAGCACTCTGTCATTTATAAACCGATTTGAAAAGAACCCGATTTTTTTTAAAGAATATCATTACAATCTGGCGCCAAAAGCCTGCTGCGGTTCTTAAATGACACGAGGCTTAGCGCAGAACTATAGTAGGTGGCGAGCACAATAGATCAGCAATGGTCGCAGTGTTACAAGGCTCATAAAGACCTTAGAAAAGCCCCACTAAACAAATAAAAAAAAAAAAAAAATGTACCACTATGTTTAGGTTAGCTGTAAGACATTGCCATGTGGCAATAAGCTCGCCTTTTTTGTATACTTTTTAAGTGCAAATAAAGAGTTTATTATTATTATTATTATTATTACAGATTGGTCCCATTTTTATCAAAATCCTGTTCCGATATTTGGATCCACGAGGAATAGAGGGAACTCCTCAAATATTATTATATGAAATTGAAAATTTACATGTTGGTTCAATTCCAATGACAATTCATTTATTTTTATGGTAAGCATGACCTGATTCTACACCCTGGGTTGGCTCTCGACGAGGGAACTCCTCAACGGTCTACAGCACGGACCTCAAATTTTGTATACTCATTCAATTATGATAGCCCTTTCTAAGTTGTATCATGACATGGCTGCTGAATCCAGGGTTGGCTCCCGACGAGGAAACTCCTCAACGGTCAACAGCACATACACAAAATTTAGTATATGTATTCAATTACGACAGCCCGTTCTAAGTTTCACCGAGGGCTGCGGCACCCAGGGTTGGCTTCAAACGAGGGAACCCCTCAACGGTCAACAGCACATACATAAAATTTTGTATATGCATTCAATTTTGATAGCCCGTTGTAAGTATCACCATGTCATGGCAGCTGCACTTATAAAAAAATGGAGTCAGTTTATCTTTTTGTAAAAAAATTGTCTATTATTTATTCTACTATAACTTCTACGCGATTGAACCGATTCAGAAGTATGTGGTTTTGTTAGAATCGATATGTCATCTCGAGTATTATCAAGTGAGTAGATGTCAAAATGTTTAAATGCCAATCAATTGGCATTGTCATCAGAACTGAACCAACATGTAAAATTACAACTTCATAGCATATGATAAAGTGGTTCTAAATTAGCTCGCAAGATTTGCCTTAAGCAAACTAACAAACATCGCAAGGTAAATATAAGCTTGTAATAATAAAACTTTCATATTATTATAAATTGACTGAAAGTTGACGTTGAGTTGCTACTCGCCGAAATTATTTGAAAAAAATATGTAGTTATACAGGCTGAATGCAAGGTTAATTTTAAAAATAGTAGAGATCGTGAAGGGATTGACAATAAAATGATATCTGATATCTTTTGAACTTCTTTCCCATAATTATATAACCGAACGTCATACCTGTCAGCTCGCAATATCCTAAGTTATATCAGCATCCCTAGATACGGGCGTTTTTGCTCAGATAGGTATGCGATGAGCCAACGGCTGTGGGTTCAACTTGTTTTTACTGCACGTTTTATTGTAATGTATACCAAATAAATCATGTTTGAAATAAATAAAAAATCTGGCCTCTAAAAAGAAATGTTTTTGATATGGGTAGATTTTAAAAAATGAGGTTATCCTACATGAAAAACTGGATATGTTCGTTTTATTGTTAAAAGAAATAATCAAATCGGATATTAGCTTTCAAGTGTTTGAACTCATTAAAGGGTAGTCTGACTTAAAATCATCTTCGGTTTTTCTAAGTCGAAGAACTAACAAGTTTAAGATTAATAAAAGACCATGGGTATTTTTGTAGAGTGTAACAAATAGAGATATGTCGAAACCGTTAATAAAAATTGTCTATTATGCGCTTGCACACAGGATTATATAATATGGGATTCTTGGTTGGGTCGGTGCAGCACTATCGCACCTCGATCCGCTTATTAAAGCTCAGAAGGCGGAGAGAGAGAGAGAGAGAGAGAGAGAGAGAGAGAGAGAGAGAGAGAGAGAGAGAGAGAGAGAGAGAGAGATACACCCACAGACACACAGACAGACTTCAGTCTGAAAATGGTCTTAATCGTCTCGGAAAGAGGGTCAAAGTGTGTATGTCCGTCTTCATCTCAAAAAAAGTATTGTGGTAATAAGTAAAATCAACACGTAAAATCAAACGAAAATTCACCTCTAGACCTAGCGAATGTCTGTTTACATCATAATGTGCCCTCATGGAGCTCATATTTCATATTTAGGCTTGCCGACGTCCACACTACTATTACAAATTTAAATCCTTCAATATCAAGAAAACTGAAGATATTTGTATGCGTTTTATCAGCTAAAATTGTTCATTGTATTATTAATATTATTGCCCATAATTTAGGTATAGTTTTAAACATATTCAGGGCATTGACGAAAGTATTTTTCCTGATCTTATAAAATATAGCAGAGTATTTACACTTTCTAAATGTGGAGACAAAGAAGACCCAACAAAGTTTAAACCAGTCTTGTGTACTTTGGAAATTAGCCCATTTGTTGAAATAAATACCTACTCTCAATTGAGCACTAGGGTTGTCACTCTTTATTTTTTGTAAAAATAAAAGTTATTTTTAATTAATAATTAAAACATTTATTTGGCTTCTAAAAATATCAAATAATCGAATGAATCAACTAGTTTACAAATAAAGTTTTAAAGATTTTAAGAGGTCTTTATTCTTTGTTATTATAAATTGACTTATTTTTAATTGCACATCAAAAAACTTATCACCCATCAATTTATACGTATCAATTAAATCATTTTATGTATCAAAAATACTGATGACATTAACCAGGGCATAGATATGTTACTGTAAAAGCCCGAATAAAACGCAAAACGTAACAGCATTGCGACAATCGCTTAGGTTATTTTAAAGGCGTGCCTCTGTGTGAGTGCGTTTGTTTCGAACGTTTGTACGTAGCTTCCATACTCCTTAAGCTATATATTTACTGTGGTGTAGGCCAAGCCCACTGCTGCTTGACTTCGGTAACAAATGAGAACCGATGTTGCATCGTGGCTACGTCTTATCACAATAAATTCTCCATACAAATGTCGAAGGCTGTTATTGAAAGAAAACAATATTTATTCATACATTCAACATACTAGGTACAATCCTTATCCTAATTCAAAATACTTATCGATATGTGTATACACGTATATTATAACCCTAGCTCGGAAAGGAGATTCATCTCTTTGATATATTATGGTTTACCACCTCACTAGCAGTTAACCTGTGTTGAGGTGGTACTAATAACGTTTGTTAATTCCTGTCGAGAGGGCAAGTCTCATCTGTTGCGAGAATATAAACAAAAATTAAAATTGCTAACAATCTACTTACAGTTATATAAAATTATATTTAATTATTACATATTAGAACAATACATACATAGACGTGATATATACTAAATATAAACTTATATTATAAATACATATATATATATATATATATATATATATATATATATATATATATATATATATATAT